>JAMBLF010001729.1:0-40665 GCA_030578115.1 Leucoptera coffeella
CACTAGGAGCGGACAGAATCCCACAAACACTCTCTTGGGCACATTTAACAGAACTATCGGGGATGAGTTAGCATTGATCATGAAAATGTTGAATTATGTTACAATATAAAAAAAGATTACGGAAAGAATGTTTTAATTTATATTAGGTTGCGGTAAAGTTATGAGATATTTTAAAGCTTTTTGTGGCAAGCCTGCACACTAAAAGGGACTACCCATGGAGTTTAACGACGAACAACGACGGCATATATTCACACACTGCCGCCTCGATGCTTTTCGTGATGGACAGAATTATGCGAATAGTCATCCCTATCCCTTAGCAGTATGGGGTTGTGTCGCTGTTTTTATTAGCAAATCATGAGATGCTGGATTTATTGGTTATTGAAAAAGTGAGAGTTTATCCATCCTATACTAGTTGGTGAGCCTTATTCCTGGCACCTCGAAGGAAGCGAAGGTAATAAAACAAGGCATCCCAACGTTTAGGATAAAGACAACTCATAAGCCCTCCATAAAAGTACGTCAGCACTTGCCTGCCTGCCATATTAATTGAAGATGTTACGAACAGCAACAGTAATAATCCTAATAGATTGTGAATTATATTAATTTAGTTAATAAAGTCTCTTATTTTCTTAAGCCTCATAATTATATAAATGGAATAAGGCTTTAATTTTAAATTTAATAAGTAAAAACCTTAAAGCTTTAAATCAACTTTAAGCTTAACTCCGAAGTGTTTCCGATAACAAAGGTTTGCGCTGCTGTCCTTTGACATTTGGTCCTATACCAGTAACACAGTAACCAAGGAAATATATATAACTGCTCGAAGCGAGGCGCAAGGCTTAGTCAGTGGCGGCCCCGCTCCGGAGTAGGCTGCACGACCTTTCACCGAGGCTCTGGTTCTACGGCGACTCAATGAGAACAGGTATGCCATTCCTCATAACGGAGTAGTTCATCCTTTGTTTTTCTACCGGTTGCTTTTGTGTGAATTATTTATTGAAATTGATGTTTAAATACTAAGTTGTCCCTTGATTATCATAATTTAATTAAAAAGATTAATTATAATGATGTTCGTAATATATGCTATAGTGAGGATTGAAAAGGTCAATTTTATTTCATAACTTTCTTTTAAATGAATAGTTAAAGTATCATAATTAATATTATTAACTTTTTATTATTATGTAAAATTGATATCCGTAATTAAAAGAATATGAATAAGTAAAATATAAAATCCATTAATTATAGGAAGCTTGCATAGAGAGGAAGAAACCTTGTAGCAACAAAGGCTTATTTATTCATAATTATTGCACAAACAATGACAATTATATCATAACGCATTTGAATACCTGTCTCAAGCAGATGAGTGCTTGTGTTAACATTCATGAAGTGGAACATTTTTACATCTGTATCATAATATACATTTCTGAACTATTGTATTCATCTTGAGAGTTCGATTTCAAATTACGATAACAAAGTTTGTGAACAGGAGTTGTTAAAAATCTGCGTCATAGTTTGGGAAGGGAAGATCCTTTTCAAAAGGGAATATTTTTACTTTTATAAGAGGAAGAGTCTTCGTTTCTTTTAGTTGATTTATCTTGTGAAAGCAAGTTGTACTGTTCGACACTGTAAGCCACAGTCAAGGTCAATTTTTCTTAGAAAAGAAGTGCGTAGCGAATTCCTCTTTGTGCTGGTCGCATTCCATCGGATGTTCAATCAAAATGTTAATTAGTTATCAATGGACGGATATCCTGTCTTGAAATCAGAATGTAAGTAAACGCGTAGTGTAATTGACGCGTTGTTTAGTTTACTTACACTCGTACAGGGACAATCATCGTAGATACATAATCTTCGTCCCAATAGGTACATGTTTTCCATTTTAGTATGAGTGAGTGAACTCAGTGCTGACGCAACCCCAAGTCCTTTCTAAATACATAAACACAAGTTTTAAACTCGGATCGTTTCTTTATCTATTAACTATTTGATCGAAAGTCTCCGTTGTTCCGCCTCTGTGCTGCTGACGTTGACTAGGGCCGAGCTTTGATTGTATTCCTCGATAATAGGATAGTAATATGTACTGATCAAAATGATCATAACAGACGTACCAATACTGTTGATTAGTAACACCCTTTTTTGTAGACAAAGAGCAGGAAAACTTGTTAGATCTCCTATCTGTTCGCGTGGAAATTCACACCATTGATTGGCTCGGTTACATAATTGCTAAGGTACTTACCTGCTCTTGTGGTTGCTATGAATATGTTAACAAACTAGTTCTGGCTAATCATTAATGGAGTATTAACGGAGCAAACATTGTGATTACATATGAACGGAATGTTAACTGGGTCAATTATAGTTCACATAAATTTACTGGACTTGATAAAAAAATTGGTAAAAAAATTAAGTACCTATTAAAAACATGTTTTTAATTTATTGTTTGTGCCAGTGTAACCAGCACAATCGGTTTATGTTAGCACAGTTTAAACTAAGAACTACTAACTTACTAAAACTTGATCAAAAATATATTAATCATTGCTTACATAATAAAACCTAACACACGCTTGTCACACACTCCCTTTTTATTGTGACAGGATTGTCAGAGGTTTGAATGGTCATCTTCAAAATTTCGAAGGCCTAACATGTATGTATGGATCAATCAAAGCCCGCGTTTCACTACTACTGTTTACATAATACAGAAATTATGCTGAGATAACCACAAATTTAAATTGAATGCTCGTAGAGTTAATTAAATATTCGGAAACATTGAAGCAACCACATCCAATAGATATTTTTTACCATCAATAACTAGTTCAAATATTTTTTATCTTCACTGGTTCCTAAAAACCAACCTCTACATGATATAAGTCGGTAAAAAATTACCTACCTACTACTATTATATAATACAACAACATAACCAAAGCAGTTTTTTCTTGTTATAGTTCTAAGAACCATATAAGAGTAGGCCCTTGCCTAAAACCTTCTGCGACCATAACGTCCATGGAAATCCAGAAATAAATAAACACAATTACTTTTTATTTATTTACAAGCCGCCCGCAAGCGGAGATTGTAAGCCTCGCCAAGGTCTGAAGAGGTTGCCCAAAAAGGAGGCGAAACATTCCAACCTCCTTGAACTGATATAGTAACAGTCTTTATTATTTAAGTTACTAGAGAAACTTAAATGAATATCTCTTCAAATTCATTGTTGTTAGAAGTATAGTCCCTACGATGTTATGATACTAAATTCCTAAGTCGCTTGCACATAATAATAAGTTCAGGTCATGAACAAAGACAGACACACAGCACGTTATTATATATTAAATCGAAGAGAATAACCGAACTCTGAGGTATCCAAGCCACCACTATTCCTTGGTCATGTAAAGCTGGTCTTTTGTAATGGCATTGGTAACGAACTTTTTTTTTGTTCCTTCTACAATAGTTTGCAGTGACTTAAGCCTGTTAAGTCGCCTTCTCTAGTTAACATTCTATTTCCAATTATACTATCGCTGTTTGTATATTGGGTCAGTCTGTAGGTATCCCCATTTGAAGCAAACAGAGTCAATGTTTCTCAAGATCACGAACCAGTCGGCCGCAGCGTGAGCCGCCTCGCCCCGAGATGCGTTGCGACACTGCGCCGCCAGCCGCTGCTCTCGTTTTGAAATTCTCTAAACGAACGATGCGTACGCCAAAGACACAAGGTTACGAACATTTCTAATGACGATTTTTAGTCTTTGCAATGTTACGCATACATAAAAAAAGAACTTATAATTCTGTAAATATACCAAATGTAAAATCCATTGCAACGAGCTAAACGCTCTATTTACCTACATGGCAATTGCTACGAGTATATCATAAGCTTCGGTTAGAAGGCGCTAGTCTAGCAAGCATTAGGATATAAGTTGTAGGAATTGTACTGACGATCATAAAAAGAACGGAACTAAGTAGACGTACGTATACGTAACTAAATATATATACCAAAGTTTTTCCAATGCAAACCTTTCTTACGCTCTCATCCTTGGTATCGTAATATTCCAACGTGGTTATATTTATCTTATGTAAATGTTGTAGACATGAATCTTTTGGGCGTGGTCTTGGCGCTGTTGTTGGCGGCGGCCCACGCGGCTGAGCCCACGCTGCGCTTCGCCTGGAAGCAGGTGGACTACGCGTGGCCCACTCCGCAGGACAGGGAGAACGCCATCAGCAATGGCAGCTTCGTGCAGTCGCACAACTTGCCACTCGGTAATTGACCTCACTTAAGTTTATTAAGGTTTCAGCTGAATTCATTGATCGGAGGCTTCGTGGCCACCATTACTTGAATATTCCGATTATCTTTGACCACTTATTGCTATTACTTATGCTTCAATAATGCATGTCTGTGTGCTGTTTGCTGTGCAGGGCTCGCAAGATGGAAGAACAAGTTGTTCGTGACGGTGCCGCGGTGGAAGAGCGGCGTGCCCTCGTCGCTCAACTACATCGAGGCGGACGGCCCCAAGGAGCAGCCGCTGAGGCCCTACCCCTCGTGGGAGGCCAACCTCGTCCCCGACGCCAGCAAGGCGCTGCCCTCGCCCAGCTCCGTGGTGTCCGTGTTCAGGGTGTTCGTGGACGACTGCGACCGCCTCTGGGTCATGGACACTGGCTTGGCCGACATCACCGGTAAAGCACATCATTCACTCTGTTTAAATCATTACCTTATTGGTTTCAGTGTCCAGTTCATTACAAATTGGATTTCAATCATCAAATTATTAGTTTTACATTAATCTTTACATACGGAGGTATTATGTAAATGCATAATACGAGTAGAGTAACTGTATTTAAAAGTGAGTTGATAAAATATATTTTTATATGTATAGATTTTGTATATACATTAACACATAAACACCATACAAACCATTATCTGTATGGCATGCAGGTGAAAGTTAGCTAGTCGTGTGACATCGCGAATAATGGGCATTCGAGCACGATTTCCAGGTCACGATCAGGACATTTAAGAATTGTTTAGACTTCCTACTTGACTGACTAGGTAATGCACGAGAAAGCAGATTAACTAAAATAAACTTACGGAATTATGACTTAAGGAATAAATTATGATTACTTTACAATTGAATAACATATATTTGATATGTTGTGTAGACGATAGTATCTTTATGAAATGTTTCGCTGTACGTGATGGCGACCGTAGGGATCATCCCTATAAGGCTTTGCAGTATGTTTATCCGCCGAGTACGTACTATACGTATGAGTATATCCTATCAGTAAAAAAAATGCCAGTATTAGCGAAAACGAGGCATCGTGAACGCAGATTCTCCCTTTAAAAGGTAAATGTATGTTGACAAAGGAAAGCTCTTGAGATTTAAATCTAACTGTAATATATTAAGCATTTTTGTCAGACGTGTTCCTTCAGTACAGTCATAAAGTTGAGTAGCCATCAATTTGTTGTTTCACCTCCTAAAGCCTCTTTACTTTTCATAAGAAGTTTAAAATCCTACGTGACGTAATCTCTATATTTGGCTGACTAGGAAAGTTTCCTTATGATGCGTGTAAAGATTAGATAGAAACTCTAATTATTTTTATAATTTATGCTAATCTACGACACAATAGTTGCCTAGTTGCTTGCCGTGGGTTTATTTTAGTTGACAAACACCGCTATCACGCAACCACTAAAAATATTTTCATAGATGTTTAGTGTGAATTTCATCTTAGCCATCACAACATATTATGTTTTCCATCATAAAAACGTAACACGTTTCGCATCATTCGCCATTATGCAACATCTGCTGGGATCGCTCCATGCGATCTCACAATGGATGGTTTAATCTCGTCAACTCTTTCGGAGGTACGTTATATACACGCGCACATATCTACACATATGTATTATCACATTGTCATAAAATGTAACATATTTAATTTAACATATGTATATAATTTGGAAAAAAGTAAAAAAAATACATATTATCGTAATTATAGTTTGAGTGACAACTTTCATATTTTAATGCCCGTGGGTTGGACCAGTCGCAGACGTTGTAGTGTACTTCGACAAAAATAATATTATGCATCGATCTTTCATTGACATTTGGAGGGATATTACGCAGTTTGCAGTTCTACTGCTTCTAAGCATATAGAGAACAGAGAGCATGCATTCTGCGTATAATCCAGAGTCAACCAATTAAAGAAAAAATTTTACATGAACTTAACTGACAAGGATTGTCATCAAGGACAAGGTATTAAGTTCTGTTCATAAGTTCAACTATAAATAACTGATTATATTGATGTATATGTAATGTTCCAGGAGCTGGAAACTTGATCGACGGGCCTTCCATCGTGGTGTTCGACCTGGCCACAGACAAGCTGATCCACCGCTACCACCTGAAGCCCTCGGACATGAAGGAGGACTCCTTCTTCGCCAACATCGTACGTCCCCATGCAGCATGCTAAGCGTCGCTCGCCAGTTCAGCCAAGGCCTGAGGGCCCACTGTCAGCTGGGCAGGACTATGCTTTATGCAATGGCCTATATTATGTTGATGTTTCTTTCCTTCAAATGATCCATTTCTTGATTTCTTCTCTTTTAGTTCGTAATTATATCTGTCAGTAATAACCTAAATGCAAAGATAGTGCCCCAGGTCTTTTTGGTTAAGATACCATTGCCCATTTTCTATTTGCGATTGAACTTATCCGATCTCCCATATCACTCAACTGAATGAGCCCCTGTCTGACGCATGCGCCGTCCGCAGGTGGTGGACGTGGACAACGCGACGTGTGAGGACGCCTTCGCCTACGTGCCCGACCTGGGCTCCTACGGGGTGGTGGTGTACAGCCTCAAGAGCGACGCCTCGTGGCGCATCGCGCACCACTACTTCCACTTCGACCCCCTGGCGGGCTCCTACAACATCAACAACATCGAGTTCCACTGGACCGACGGCGTCTTTGGGCTGGCCCTCTCCGAGAAGCGGGAAGATGGGTAAGTGAAGCTCAAATAGGAAATAAAAACGAAAACTTTTATTGGAGGAACAGAGCCAGCTGATACTCGTAAATATTTTTGATGATGCTGAATAATTTCGGAGACTGCGGCGTTCCAGGATAAATTGAGTTTCAGTTGCTATTTGCAAGTCCAATTCTTTCTAAATATTATGGAATCGTTCGTTTGATTAAAATTTACTGTATATATAACACAACAGTAAGAGTTAGAATATCAGTATATCGCAGTGTTGTTTTGAAAACTTGTCGTAATTAAACTATGCTAGATTAACAATAAGGGCCGGTGCGCATGTGGTGAAACGTGGGTAAACCAATAAGATGAGTGTGTAATCCAGATTTAACAATTAAGAGCTAAAATAATAGGTAACTTAATAAAAATCGTTTCACTTCGGGCCAAAAAAGTGGCCTACGTCATATTGTAGTCTGTCCAAGGTTTTATCTAACCCGAAAGACATAATAGAACGTGAATATTTATGTTCTGACGTTTATAATCTCCTTTCTTACAAAATTTTGTTATTTTAACATTTCCTTTAGTTGGGATTATGCAATTTGTGTGTTCTGAGTAATTACTCACAAATAAATTCCCTACGCTATGCCCTATACTCGTATGCGGCCGGCCTTAACGCAAACGCAGCGCTCGTTCGCACTGTGGCTGAATGACTATGATTACGAGCACCGATTGTGCGCAAGACCTTAGCCAGTGAACCGGCAACTTTCGGGGCCAATGTCACGAGTCATTTATTGTAAAGGCAAAACTTACCTGTTATGGCAAAACTAGAAAAACATAATAATAGATATACGATGACCTCTCCGTACATAAGGTACCACAGGAACGCGTTTACGACCATAAAAACTTTGGGCAGAACGGTTAAGGCTTTAGGAATATTGGAGGCTAACACAGAAAACCGTACTCCGTAAGGAACTATATTTATTTATAAGCTGATGCTAGTTTGGGTCGTAAAAAGCTGCTTGCTGTCTGTTTTTTGTAAGGCAACTTTATTAAAGAGAGCGATAGGGGATATTATGTTATACCAGGAAATCTGAAATCATAACTATACATGATAATAAGTTCCCAGGGTTCTTCCCCAAAGTATCTTTGTTACTATCACTGATGGTTATTTATTGTGTTTCAGATTCCGCACAATGTTTTTCCATCCGTTCTCGAGCACCAAGGAGTTCTGTGTGTCAACCGAACTCCTTCGCAACTACACCCATTTGAACAAGGATGAGGCCTTCCGCGACTTCAAGGTGAGTCGGCCGAATATGCGCCGTATACTTAAGACAGCGATTCATCAGAAACTCAGCGCCCAACTCAACAGTGACAATGACTATTGCCCACACTGAAGAATAAATTCATGATGCATACATAGATACAATCACGACTTTACGTCCCTAACGGCAGAGACTATCGATCCCCACCTGGCACGATCCTGTCATATGTCTCTTGCTTCACACACACCCTTTACGTTTTCAATAATTCATGATCCGGTGATTAAGCCCAGTGTGGCTGGACAATGAACACACACTTAAGCGTCTTCGAATGAAAGCATGACTGCCACGTAATGAAGCGTGTCATGGATGTGAGAAAAAATTAACACGGTTTTCATGTTCACTTAATAACGGATCCGTGAAGCAGAAAAATTGGTTGTAATTAGTGCAGTATATTAACGTAACATTCACGACCATCATCTCATCTTTCAGGTTAGTCAGAGGTGACCATTATTTCCTTATTAAAATATTGTTATTATACAGGTCGTTATTACATGGTTTTAAGTCATTTAAAAGCCACGTGTAATCAAATAGCAAGTACTCTGACACTAGTACACTACGAAGGTACACACTCGTATAGCACCATACTGTTAATTGGACACTTGAACTCGCACGCAAGGTGCGGACTGTGTTCTCATGGAAAGTGCACTTTTATACAAGTGTGACGTCATCTTGCACAATGGAAACCCATCTTTATTATTATACATGACAAGTTCATTGATGTTCCTTTCCTGGAACCAACAGCGCGCAATCACTTCGCAGCATCACCCATCCTGATGCCGCATTGGCGCACCTGACCCACAAACTCAATAATCGCTATTTCAAAACATGTTAGTTTCTCACTAATTATTATGGAGATCCTATCACATTAGTGCATTCTAAGGAATATGCCAATCACTCTTACGTTGCGCGCTGCCTATTTGGTAAAAGGGTGGGCTCCTAACTCGCTTGAAGTAATAGCTATCCGGTGTATTAGTTAATAGATAAGTTACAGTAAAAGAAAGTGAGAAACTACTCATGCCTTAACAATAGTTAGATATGGTTTACAACTTAGAGATAAATCGATTTGACGAAATCTTTTTATCGCATGCATTGGACAATAATTATACAATTGTATGAACTGATGCCTTATCAACAAGCACTACTTCTCGCCACGCGTAGAGTTAGTTATAGGTCTCTAGGCCCGCTAGATAAAACATTATTTCGATGACATTCGATAAAGTTTATAAATGCAATTTTGACAAATTGCTTACCGGTATCTAAATTGTCTCTTTGACATTTAGCGTCTCATTGACGCACATGTCCAAAGTTCGGTTATACCAATAGTAAAGTGTGTGATGTGGTTAGCTTGCAAGCTGCAACCTGTGGATTACGGGTTCTATTCTCGAACTTAACAGTCATTGTGGATAGCGTTATGGGCGGGCAAAAATATTGAGAAAAAACGGATTGCGTTATTTGTGATATATGAGTATGTGACGTTCTGAACTTTTCTTTTATCAAATAAAATGCGTGTGTTACTTGTGACATTAAATGCGAATACTAGCATACTTAAACTCACCGTAACTTCCCATTACTTATGTTGGAATAAGTATCGGTTATCGCACTATTGCATTAGAACCGTAAGTTGATATGGAAACTCATTTCAGATTCTCGGGGACAAGGGTGAGAAATCACAGACTTCCGCCAATTACTACGACCAGGAGACAGGAGTCTTATTCTACACCCAGGTGAGATCATACTCATACGTATGTTACAGCTAAGATTGTGACCTAATAGTTTTTACTATCTTATACGTCTAAACTTTAGTATATATTAACACCTTTGTAATTTGGTTAGCCCTAACGCATACAATAATATATGGATGCGATGAGTTTTTATAATACTCGAGTCATACCCGTGACCTTACTGCATTGAGCTCAGTTGCCTTTCCATTTGCAGCCGAACAGGAACGGCGTCGCCTGCTGGAACACCAACAAGCCCCTGAGGCCCGAGAACACGGCGCTCATCTGCAGCGACCCCGCGCTCTACGAGTTCCCCAACGACCTCAAGGTGAGCAGCCCCTCGCCCTTGCTTCAGCGCTTCCCTTGTTCATATCGAACGTTGATAATACGTTCATCGATATACTACAATTCCAATAAGCCGTACCTAAGGGGTCATAATACTATAGTACACCTGGGACAATAAAATAGAATACAACGTCTATTATAATGAGTACTAAAATTTTGCTACGTAGATTATTTTATCTATGTAAACAGCATAATAATTATTTAGATATTCTTATTACGAGCTAGTATATTTGAATTGTCCACTAGCTATGTTATGTATAAATACAACAACATTAAAAATATATAAAACGAAACATTTATCATAAATGTATAATAAACTGATTATCTGGCTTAACGCTTTTAATCTTCGAGGTGAAGTCAGGTTAGTCATAAACTTTGTCCAGAAATCACCGTGGAACATGCTATTATAATGGTCGTACAGAACCAATAAGGCATAATCTAATGTAATCCCTTAGTTGACTACGACGTACCGAGTGAGAAGGCAGCTAGCATTCTACGTACGACGTTGATGGTGCTAAGATGAGCACGTTTATTGTAATCTGTGTATGCTTTCGCAGCTCGACCGCGAAGGCAACGTGTGGGTGCTCGTGGACCGGCTGTCCACCTTCATCTACAAGGGCCTCGAGGACGACTACGAGAACTTCAGGATATACAGCATCAACAAGAAGGACGCCATCGCCGGCACCGTGTGCGCCTAAGAGCACAGCCCACTCAGCTTAGCTCAGAAATACCGTGAAATTGCGCCTTATACTTGCATTCAACTTGTAAACTATAGCAATCGTTATAGTTTGGATTCGATTCTTCAGAAAGATACTTTTGTTTTATAGTTTTTACTCAATAGAATCTCATTTGACACCATTACTAATAGAAACGTTTTTCGTATGGTTGGCCTTTTACAAGACATATGGAAATTGCTACAATAGGTACATACTTGCCTAACAGTTAGCATCTCCTTGGAAGCAAAAACCAACTCGGCAGTTTATTATATTGAACATTCTTATTTCAACGACTTTCCTACATAAAATATGTCATACGAGTAGCATTTCATCGGATATTTGCATATGGAAAACTAAACTATTTGATGGTACATTACAACAATGGACCTAATTACAATGTTATTATAGTAACAAAAATAGCCTTGTAGATCCTTATAATTATTTTGTAATAGTATTAAGTACCAGACAAATTAATCAACGTAATTGTAAGAAAATAAAGTTATTAATTTTTAATCTCTTGTGTTTGACTAACCAATTTCATTGTAACCAAGTCCCATAAAAGAGAGCGCCAGTAGCTTCAATTTATATCATAAAAGACATTGATTGAATGTTAACATACTCTTCATGACAAACTTATGGGAAAAGAGGATTCTCAGAATAGACTGCTCAAAGGGCACGTTTCACCAGATAGCCAGTTCCTAATATGGCAGACATGGTGTGATCATCGCCGTCCACGCATGCTGGACGTTACTACTACTATTAATATGCCTCCTAATATCGAATCCTCACGATGTTTTCCTTCATCGGAAGCAACAACGCCTGAGTTGGTTTGGTGAAATGGTTGCTCATCCAGACACGAGTAACAAGAATCCGTGTGATGTGTCGCGGCTACTCCTATATGAATGTTATAGTATTAAAGAGCTACTTTCCTTCCTGGCCTATCGTAGAGAGAAACTGAAGGGCTAGACACCTATCAACTACGACACTTGTGCTAAATTAGACTCGTGCGCTATGCCTAGGTAACGTATACATTATCTTGCCTGTAAGCAAAGCTACGTTATCGATACGATCGTGAGCAATCGTTATAAAATGCCCCGAGGGCTCTAGCCGGTGGCAATAGGATCGCAGCGGCGCTTGGGACTACACCGCTACAGGACGGGAACGCGATGGATGTTGGCAAGATCGGAATTGTTGGCAGGTAAGCGTTGTTTGTATTGCGTGCTCTGGGACTTCAACAGAACAGACCAGCCTTGTTCAAGGAGTAACGAGTATATACATATATCATTTATTTTTGTCGACAGTTTGATGGAAAGCTTTGTTCTTAACTTTCCCAAACTATAGAGATGAATATGTTTATGTATATAATATCTCAGCTCAGTAGTTACTATGTTAACATAATAAAATTTTTAGGTTCAATCAAATTATCGACTTAATGTTATGTGGGGTATGTGAACCTCCGATATATGATTTACCACTTTGACGAATGTAAATTTGATGCTTAAATCAGTGATAGGTACAAATTTCTTTGTATTTTCATATTATGATAAGAGGTAATTTAGATACGAAGTCAAATAATAGTTATATATTTCATATTATTGCATTCGACTATCTCCGTGGCGCGAACAAAAATTTATCTGAACGCTAATCGTGAGGTACCACAACAATTATAAATTATAATTTGTTTAATATTTAATTTTAGTTACTATTACACCAATTGAACTAGCCTCTTGGTTCATTTAAGATTAGAGTTAAGGGTACTTACAAACTTAACTCATTGAATCGTTCAACAAAGCACGCCACCGGAGCTTATCCTGCGCGCTGACTTTTATTAAGCCCATTGTAGGCCAATACCTACAAGAGAGCCTCCTTTTTAACGAAAATTTGATAATTATAATCTTTTATATAAAGATAAATACGTATATAATCAACGACAAGAATAATAAGCAGAAGAAAAGCGAAGTTCTTAACTAGACCTCCACCGGGACTTGAATTCGGTATCTCACGAGTAGCATCCAGTGCTAACACTATCGCATCACGGAGTAATAGTGTCGATGTTATTACGTATTGTTAAATCCAATTTGTAAGTTTACTCAAGCTTGAATTCATATGCCATTGGTTGTTCAAATTTAGGAAAAGATGGGACATTCCACTTGGTAGCGGTCGTCATGTGAAAACTATATAATCTTAATAGTATTATACTGTGAGAACTGATGGATGCGATCAGATAGATATATGTTTGGTTATAGTTTTAGTGATGCAGTTGCACTTGCATTCACTTACTTTTACTCACTCACTTGGGCTTTATAAACCTTTTTAGGCGATGACCTCCTTCAACCCCTGCCACGTTCTTCGGCCTGGGTAAATTCCACCCACTTCGTTCCAGCTGTTCCTTTCATGTCGTCACACCACCGCATAAGGGCTCTCCTTGTTGGTTCCTCTTCGTCGCAGAGTAAATAGTTTTCGAGACAGAGTCATATGATTTTTGTTATGGATGACAAGTAAATCTTTTTTAACGCCCTTTCCTAGACGTTTCTAAATAGGTAAATGTAACGAATGTCGACTTGGGGACGTTGAATGATCATACGTATCGTTAAGGAGCGGTCCACGATTGAATATGCGGTTGATTCCGGCCTGCTCCACTGGATGATAAGTCAAGCTATTTGGTCAATCTCGTCGTAATGATCTCGAGGAGAAAAGTTTGTTCAGTTGAGATTACAAACTGATGGTCCTGTAGATATTTAGGGCAGCCTTATTTCCCTTCACGAAAAGGAGGATCGCCCTAGCAGACACCCATTGATCGACATTCTTTGCTCCATAGTCAAATCTTCGCGATTAATGAATACGCAACATGATAGGCTAATTTACCTATCCGCAAGAGCCAGAATTCCTCATGATTTTTCTTTTACTACAGTAGTGATGTTATCTCTAAACATATTGCCCAAATATTGATGGAAAAGCTTAAAATACACTTATTTTCCATTAGCAGGATAAGATAGAGCCTGGCACCTAATATTTCTGACATGCCTACATCTTTGGGTACGTAATGATATACGCATATCATAATAGGGTTTTGAGTTAATATAAGAGTACCACTATTACAAACATTTTGTTGTCAGGGCCCATTGGGCACAGCGCGGCTGACATCATCATTGCCTGTCTCGACAAAAGGTAATGGGGCCGAAGTTCAAGTTCAATGGATTCTCATTATGTTGGACTCTTTGTTAACGGCAGTGAGCCGATGAATTCTGTATTTCTATTTACTGTAACAATCTTTTCTCATTTAACTGAAAAAACTAGTAATCTCAGTCATTACAACTTATCGGGATATTAGAAGTGTACTTTTTTAAATGCGTAATATATTTACAAATTTGTACGAGTATGTCTTTTCTAATTTTGTCTTCTTCTACAGCTTTTGTTTTAACTTTCAATTTGTTTCAAATATAATCGTCGATGAGTTGTGTATCTGAAGTAAATATACATACATACATATCACGCCTGATTCCCTGTAGAGGGGTAGACAGAGATCACGGATCCCCATTTGTCCCGATCCTGACAGACCACTTTCGCTTCATTGACACTCATACATCTTCTCATACTCACTCGGCGGTTATAGGTACTCCTAACGTCACCCTTTTTCAGTATAGCGTTTATCTCACTGTCATGTCTTATTGAGCCGGCCCGTACGTAACCGCCCTTCCACATATATTCCTTTTGTCAATCTACTATCATTCTAACGCATAACATGTCCAAAACATCAAAGCATGCCCTTTTCAATCTTAGCCACATCTTACATCGTCTTAACAGCAACCTTCCCTTATCACACTATTTTTAATTCTATCATTCATTGTCACTCCTAACATGCTTCTCAGTGACCGCATTTCGACGGCATTGATACTACTTTCATCCTTTTTTTGACATAGCCAACTTTCGCTACCATAAATCAATGTTGGAACCAGCACAGCCCTATGAATAGCCATGTGCCGATTGAGAAACCAACTGGCTACCCATAACACTATACATGGCCCCATTATTCTTATTACCTACACAACCTCTACGTTCAGTATCTCCCTCACACTTTCCGTTACTAGTAAATAGTGTTCCCAAATACACAAAATCATTCACTTGTTCGACTCTTTCATTATCTATATCAATCTTACACTCTCTCTTTCCAAGTCCCTCCATAACAATTACTTTCGTTGTACTTACATTAACTTACTGAAGTAAATATATTTATGGTTTGTTTTATTTGCCTTTCCTACTTTTGGCAGTGGCCTCATTGGTAGGTCTTGGGCCATGCTGTTCGCCTCTGCTGGGTACCAAGTGATGATCAACGACGTGTCCTCCGAACAACTCACCGACGCCCTCCAAGACATCCAATACCAGCTGAACACTTTGGAACAAGATGGCCTCCTACGAGGGGACCTCAATGCTGAGGAGCAGTTCCGCCTCATTGAAGGTTTGTGTATCCATAATGTATTGTCCATTGTATGTTATACATTTTTAAGTACTTAACAAACATAATATAATATTATATTAATATTGAGACAGTAGGAAGGATAACGGGTAAAATTACCATAAGTTAATATAATCATACACTTATGACACTTATCCGGGATAGTCTCACACCTCATCTACAAGTAAGGAATAGCTCATTTATACGAGTATGATATAGAGTATATATTATATGAGTCCCGTTTTCTTGTATAATGAATAAAATCGCGAGTCTATCAAAACAATTTTTTAGATTATTTGTTATATAGGTACAAAATTACCGGAGACATACTTAAACAAGCGCTACCAATTACAAAAAGTGCAAATATTAAGCCTGTTCCCTGTTGTTGTCACGATGACAGAGTTGTAGAAAGGGTGTAATTTTGAAACATGAAAAGTTACATGCTCAAATATGTAAACTTCAAATGTAACTATTTGTATATTCAGGATCGATCGAACTGGCCGATGTTGTGAAAGACGCCATTCTAGTCCAAGAATGTGTCCCTGAGAAACTTGAATTGAAAAGAAAGGTTCTCTCTGAAATCGGCAAATTGGCTCCTGACACCACCATCATTGCCAGTTCTACGAGCTCCCTTCTGCCGTCCTGCCTCTGCGATGACGATCAATTCAAAGCTCAGGTTAGTTTGGTGCATGCATGTGCTTGCGTATCTCGCTTCGTTCGTTAGATTAACATGCGCCCACTGTTCCGTGATCAGGTGCTGGTCGCCCATCCCGTGAATCCGCCTTACTACGTGCCCTTAGTTGAAATAGTCCCCGCTCCGTGGACGAAGCCATCGATAGTGGAAAACACCAAGAAGATTATGCTGAATATTGGACAAAAACCAGTCACATTTAAGAAGGAAATCAATGGATTTGCTTTAAACAGACTACAGTGAGTATCCTTATGAATTAGTTAAAAATTACTTGTATTGAAACGACCATCAAAAACACGCAAACGCATCACTTATCAAAAATACCAAATTGCACTTTGTATGTAATTGATGTACCTTTAATTATTTTAGAATAACAATAATTTTAATTTTAACGTTTATTTTTTTCTTAAATATAACCTTTACTTTTAATTTCCAATTGTGTAGCTGTACGTATTATTTGTACGTGTAATATGTTATGTAAAGATACATACATATCGTGTGCGGTTGTGGTGCGAAGTTAGAACGCACAGGTTGACGTGACGGAGTTATGATTGCCAAATCGAACATTCCAAAGCTTTTTCAACAACACATTGTGCTGATTTTGAGAGTTAAGGCATCATAACCTCTTTAGCAATTTCCCAAAGAATAAGACACGCAGTTCAAACAATGAGCAAAACATATTGATCATAAAAACAGTACTGAGTAGTAATATTTGAAAAGAATCTTATTTGTCATTGTTCCAGAGTTGTCTTACTAAACGAAGCATGGTCTCTCGTAGAGGACGGGTACATAGACGTCGAGGACATAGATATGGTTGTCTCCGAAGGGTTAGGCATGAGATACGCTTTCTTGGGGTGTTTGCAGACTGCCCATCTCAACGCTGAAGGGATGAACGATTATATAAACAAGTATGTATTGAATACGGCAGCCAACATACAAAGAATCATATGAGGATATGCTATGGGAAAACTATAATTTGGCAACATCAACTATTAACATGATTGGTTTATGTATAAATCTCACGATGTAAAAATAATGTCTAGCCAATGTTTGTACAGGTTAAAAAACACACATAAAATAAAAGCATATCAGCTTCATTCACAGTTAAGGGTATTGTATTCCAAAAATAAATTCACGAACTGTCAAAAATCCGACATTTCTAGCGCAGCAGCGCTGAGTACATTGCGCGTTAGAGATCCCGCCACATAAGGTGGCAGTTGGAGGCGTCGCCACAGTCGCGTAATTCAGTGTTACCAGTAAACACGCCAAAACTAGCACTCACTGTGCCATACGGCTCGATACATTATAGGTTTCATTTGTAACGGTCTTTGGTTGCAGAGCTATAAACTCAAATAAAACAAATTAATATATCAAAGTCAAAATATGTTTATTAAACTATTTCAAACATGATTAATAATTAACGGGACTTATCCTTCTTATTATATATTACATATATTATGTGTTCCTTCACTCTGTCCGCAATAGACCGTTTAGTGTGTTCGACGTAGGATTTCCCACAGCTGCAATCAATCTTATACACACCCTTATATCTTATATCATGAGTATAAATCGCGAATCTCTTAAAACTATTATTTCAAACATGGCACTGAGCATTGTCTTTACATATTTTTTACCGAGGTTAGATCAGCAGAGACCCTAGCTTGGAAAAGAACTAACAAGAAACTCCGGAAATCAATTTATTATAATCACCCTTAACAAACATAAAAATTACCAAGAGTGGGCAAAAAACACAACGCTGGTAATACTAAATTTACCTTTCATACAAAATAACACAAAATGGCGGAAACGTCAAATTTAGTTCCAAGTTTGGCTACTGCCACCGTATGTGGCGGGATCTCTAGTGCTGTTTTTAGCGGTTGGACAGAAAATAAAATATAAAAAGGCGCGAATTTCAAAACATCGCGAAACGTTTATGGGAGTTTTATATTAATAATATAATTGATTTTTAAACTCAATAGTGTGCCGATTGCAAGACAATTTTTTAATTGCTAAATAAAACGTACATTATCTATCTATCTAACATAAAATAAACATTGTGATGATTTTTCGACAATCCAGACCGACTTCTTAGCAGATATTCTCTGTCGAACGTGACAGATAGTTTTGATCATGACGACGCGCCGCCGCGGCGTGTAAAGTGCAGATAGTTATATCAATAAATACGTATCGTTTCCATATGATGTAACGTATAAACTGATATTCTCACCCAAATCCAGATGGTAATCAATCCAACACGAAATAAATTCAAGTTTTCCAGTGTTTGTAATGATGCTAGTACAGATTACATTATGTATGTATGTAGGTATGCAACTACCTAACCACTCATTTACTGACTCCGAAAGGTTAACGAATTTGTAAAACTATGTTTTTAGATTATAATGCTTTTGAAATAAAATATGTTCTTCAACGAAAGATCGGCTGTAGTCATTTTTCATATGCGTAATTATTATGATTACCTAGGTTAATTCAGTTCATTCACGGTAAAATTATATAAGTACCTATTCTACAATACTTTTTACCATATTGTAGATATAGTAGTCATACAATTTATTAGTTACATTTACCCACACTACACATATTGAAATAAAATTGAGCTCATGAATTTAAGTGTAAACTCGTTACAATGCATAAAACCTAATTTTATTTGGCTTAATACTTCTTGATTTTGCGACTAAATTTACAAACGGAATATGTACTAGGATCACAGACTTTTATAGGCGGGCAGTCGTACGAAAAATGTAAATGTCTCGATTTTCATACAGATATCTTTTGATCCTGATAAACTACTATTATACTGTCAATTATTTGTTTTTGTGTTATGTAATGTCAATAATGTTTTTGCTGAAATATTTTATGTTGTGATCGTAAAATAGGATTTTACGGTTGTGATTTATACACCGGTTCTCGTTCTATCACCGAAGTTAAGCAACGCAGGCGTGGAAAGTAATTGGATGGGTGACCATTTAAATTGTTCACGTGCTGTTGTTTTAGTGAGGGAACCTGGTTTGGTTATGTAAGGACTTAGTTAATCACCTATTACATTGGCTATTGATAATCAGGTAACGATTGGGTTTCGATTGACAAAAAATGCAAAAAAACTTAGTTGCCACTCAACATCTGACTACCCCGAAAGGGATGTGGGAAGTGACGTAGCCATATCAATCGGGGTCGGCGGCAGCGACGTAATGTGAGCACAGTATTTTGTACCTATTCAGGATTATAAAACTATAAACACTGCGCACTCGTAGATAATTTTCAGATACTTTAGTAACTACGATTTAATTATATGCATTGAAATTGTCTTGTTGCTTGTTGTTTTGTCACGATGATGTGTCTTCTCGGCATACTCAAAACACATACACCCGACCTCACAAAGCGTACCTACCTATTTTATTATTTGTTAATTTGATATAGTAACAGTCTGGCGTATTTAAAATGAAAGTAGTAAGATGATTATTAGCTCTCGGAATCTGTAACTGTCAGCTATTCTTTTACGTTTAAATATGGTTTAGACCACGAACCTTTGTAATTGCTCTTTGGTATAGAAACTAGCACCAGATGTATGTACCTCTGCGTCCAAATGCTGGAATGAAATACCTCCACCTATTCGCGACGTTGCTTCTAGGGGAGCTTTCTACCTTAGGTATAAGGCTTGTCTTCTCGAACAACAAAAATCCTTACCCTAACTCATATCAATGTCTCACCTTGTCAGTGCAAATACCATAGTTATATATTTTTCTTTCTATATATGAGTTTGAATAAATGTGTATGTGTATGAAATATATTAATGTATGTTTATACGATGTTACTACTGTTTATAATGTATATATAATATGTATGACTGTGTATGTGTGTGCCTATATCTATCTACATGTCTATAATATATATATATATATATATATGTTCTTGTTTATGTTGCCCGAAGTATGATTATGAATTATAGTGTATTAATTTTATGTATGCGTATTATATACATACATACGCTTCACGATTTGTGTATACACACTCCTTTTTTTATTATGGCGGGGTAGTCTGAGGCTTGAATGCACATCTCCGAAATTTCGAAGGCATGTTAGGTATGGGTCATTCGAAGCACGCGTCTCACTAGATAGACAACACCCAACGTGATAGGTAGTGAACCGTATCGCCGTATATAGGCATTGACTATTACCTATCCTGAGGGATAGGCAGGTTTCCTCACGATGTTTTTCCTGACCGTTAGCGACTGTAAATTATATACGTTAATTAAAAACAAATATTTAAATTTCATTCATTGGTACATGCTAGAGTCGGGATTCGAACCTAGGACCTTTCTCATACGAAGTCCGAGTTCTTAGCCACTGGGCTACAGCCGAACTCGTATTATATTTGTATATTATAAATTAGTTATTTTGTGTATGTTTGTTATTTATTATATTATGCAGCTTGTGACGGTTTCCGAATTGGGTGCTGCCGGAGGACCAGTGATTGCAGCCTAGCTGCATCGTATACTGAGGCAGCACCTTTTCACTGCATCAATGGTTTTTTACATACCTATATTTTTTCCATGTCTGTGTTTTGTTAATGTAGTGAATAAAGTTTCTTTCTTTTTTTCTCTGTAGGTGTTAAAATTTGCAAACACACATCGTGTATAATAATAATATGTGGACATTATTACACCAATTGAACTAGCCCCTTGGTAAGTACATTTAAGACTTGTGTCAAGGGTACTAGTCAACGTATATTTAAGAAATATATACTTATTATACATAGATAAATACATAAATAGCATATATAATCAACGACCAGACTGGAAAGCAGTAGAAAAGCGTAGTTCTTAAGTCTGCCTCCACCAGGAATCGAACCCGGGACCTCACGATTAGCGTTCAGGCGTCTAACCGACTGCGCCACGGAGGTTGTCGAATTGTATTGATATACAATTTACTACTTACATAAGCTCCTGAAATAAGTATACTATAAATTTAGTTATAGTCTATAATGTATGTAAGTAATGGTTACTGCACTAAAATATTGTTTGTAATAATAGGTACCTATTATTTAATTTTATAAATGCTCATATTAAGGTTACATTACACTTTGATTAGTGACTAGGTATGGACATCTACTGATTAGTGTAAGTTATTTCTTGTGTATGGAAATGAGTTCTATTTTTAGCGAGTAACCTTGTCCAGCGTTCCGTCACTGCCCCCTCACTCATCTAAAATAAGTTAAAATCAACGCTAATATAAGTCAATATCAAATCAGTATCATGAATTAGATTTAAATTTAATTAATAATAATTTAGATTTAATACTGGCCTTACAGAAAAAAATAAGATGACAAATTATCTGCGCTTATCGTTACAACTTGGTTACAACAGCACGATGTCCAGGCTTTAAACTGGCCTGCGCAATCTCCAGACTTAAATCCTATTGAGCATGCCTGGGATATGCTTCAGAGAAGAGCTCTAAGAAATTTCCCAGAAGATATTGTCAGTGAAAACCATCTTTTCTTGCATCTTAGCAGGACTTGGGACAATATTCCACAACGGGATATTGACACCCTTGTTTTAAGCATGCCGAACCCCTGCAGATGTGACAGGAATGTCTTAGGAAGATCTACACATTATTGATTTTCAGTGGAACACGATTTTAGTAAAAAAAAAGTAAATGTTATGTTGAAGTTTAAATGTTTTAAAAATAAAGTTTAGTTTGAAGTTTTATCAGAGGTTTTTCTCTTGTTCTAGATTTTTTTAAATTACAACTTTCACTAAAATATTTTCATTTAATCAGATAGGCTAATAATCAAGGTTTAATTTAATATACAGGCACAGATGATATAATACTACAGATACAGGTGTCTTAACTAAAAGGTAGTATAATTTTAGTTATTTAGGTTTGAGTTAAATATCCCTAGACCATGTTGATGTGTGTATGTTCTTACAGATACCTACCACCTTATTCCAAAACAAAGTCGATGTTTTGTTATAGAAACAAGTCCGTGTAAAACAATTGCAGCCCCTTGTTTATCTCTGGGATAAATACTTTTGAGGTTACCTTTCTGTTTTAGTAGTGGCCAAGAATGTTTTTATATCTAAAATAAGTTAAAATCAAAGTTAATATAAGTCTATATCAAATCAGAATGATGAATTAGATTTCTTGCAGATAAATTGTTGTTATTTCATTTGTAAATTCTTATGCATGAAGCATTTTTCTATAAATATCGATTCACAAAGCAATGCGGCGGGATAATAGAGGATATTTTATGTAATGTTATTTATGTTTGCGATATAAACAGGTTCCACACTACGATAGTTTCAAAAACACTGAAATAAATCACATCAAACTTGATATAACAAAATCATAACAAACTTTATTGTCATGGCGGATGCACGTTCCGTGTATCAATTGAGTTGTGAATGAAACAAACACTAATAAATTATAATCAGATTATTCAACAACTTATTATTTATTAATATATATTAAAAACATTGTAGTCATAAATATATAAAAGTAATCAATATTTAAATAATAAATCACTTGTGGTAAATAATTGTAATTTTATAGAAACAATAAGAAATAGTGTTTTGGAACGTACTTGAGTGAGTACCCTAACCCGACCTCCTGTAGGAGTCTGTGAGCCTAGTAATGCGCTTGTATTTTCGTATGGTTTTGAGCTGAAAAAGAACTTCAAATATTCGATTTATGCGTAAAGTTTGCCGAGGCAAACAATACCTACAGACTACTGAGCTAAATTTTGAGCAGCAGGATATGTATAGTAATAATTATACATTTTTTTTGGTGCGACCTCCAATACCGCTATGAGAGCCTAGTGACCGAATTCGGATTTCGATAGCAATTTGTCTCTAAAAAATTGCTCCGCGGTCTACCCTTCTTGATAGAGGTAAGTCTGAGTCGTAAAAAAAACAAAATCTAACTGGCTGCCGTTCTTTCCGTATATCTGTCCGGTACCGGTATAACCTATTCTGCAGTACGCTAAAAACTCTAATTCAAGATGCCAAAGAGTATCCCAAATGTATATTTATGATTTCGAGCATCACAAATGCATACTCAAACTCTGACTACCCTGAATTCGGTCACGGTCATTATGCATAATATATAATTATGTATATGTGTGTGTATACATACATACATATATATATACACCATAAACAACCTATCCTGGGGTTCACTAATTGTTGCCTACCTACTGGGAAGAAAGCTGAAGTGATGTCAGTAGGTATCATGTATGTATATTCTGAACTTCTTATCATAATATCCGAAACATCAAGCGGTAAATTAACATTATGTACATTAATTATCATGATTTTTTCATATCATGTCTAACATATACCTGTCATAGGCATAAATGACGCAAGAATAAATTTATATCAAATATGGCGTCGCATCAAGTAAAATACTTCTTAAAATATACATGTAGAATAAATCAACTTTAGCAGTTCCCTTCGAAAGAAAAAAATCGCTTGTAATATAATAAGCAATAACCTCAAACATCAAAGTGATTACACATTGTTATCCAAATTTCACTTATTGAACTAAGAAATAACTGATCTCGTGTGATTATCTAGCGGTTTAGCTGTCATCGCCAACAAAATGGACGTGCTCCCCACGCTGGCATTCGCCAAATTCTGAACGCGATCTATTGAAACTAGCGACTCGCGGCGGACGCGTAAGCTGTCCATATAAAAATGTATGAAACAGATGGCGGCCCAAAATTGGGCGTTTTATACTTACGAAAACTGCAGTATTATGAATAAAACAGGACCTAATATGTTTTTAGTCAAATTATTTAGTATTTAGAGAACCCATTATTGTATATTTTGATTTCAGATCTTACTCCGTGACGAAATAAACGAAAAAATACAAAACCCTGTTTGCGCCATTTTTCTGATTTTTTATCAACTTTATGCGTTTATATTTACGTTTTTATTGATATTTAACTCTTGAAACTACTTCAGTCATCAATTTCAGTCTTTCATTATGCTACCTTGAAAGTATGATAGGTGTCAGTAAGTTCTAAATAGGTTTAAACTGAAAAATGAAAACACTCGTTTCGCTCATTTCCGCGAACAATACCCTTAAGACCGAGTAGCACTGTTACCTACACAACATTCGAACCACGCTTTATAAGGGCTGTCCTTGGTTCGTGGGTTGTCCTAAAACAGACCTAACTACGAGTAGTATGTAAAGTATAAAATATCATATACGAGAAAAATATTATTGATTGGTGACCAACCTGTCGCCCAAAATTAGCCAAGAATCGCCCCGTTCTTTGGCTGACTCTTACATCACGATGGGAATATGTCAGATTTACATTAAATTCCCATCAAAGTCCGCTATTAAAATTCTTATGCCATTTTCCAGATATGGGGACATAGCATTCAAGGTATCGCAAACTGTGAAGATCCCCAACTGGGTGAGCAGCGCAGCGAGAGAGGACATCTGCCGGCAGCTGGAGCAGGCGACGCCGCTGCCCCACTTGCAGCAGAGGCGCCACTGGAGGGACGCCTGCCTCGTGCGCCTCGCCACGCTCAAGAGGGCCATGGGGGCAGCCCCTGGTGCCGCACAGCTCTAACCAACGTTACGTTTGGTGCTACACACTAACCTCATGGTGTAAGGCACTCAGCAATAAAAATATCACGTATATATACAGATGGATGGCATAATCTCGATATTGAAGAGAGAATGAGTGTTCAAAGAAAGATTACTAATTTATGGATATTCTTGTTTGCTTATATGTAAATAAATAACAATAACTAATCTCTATTTTTGTTCAATGTTGAACTTTTTGAATTTGCTTAAATTAAATAAAGTAAGCACATAAAAATGCATTTAATTGCAACATTATAAGATACCCTTGTACTTTAAGTTTTACGATTACAATTTTTATTTTTTTGGAAAATTGGTTTTTATAGAAACGTCGGCGGTAGTTGCTCTAGATGAAATGTACTACACAATTGACTAACCGCTTGTCCTCAATATTCATTACTAAAACTACGAGAATCCTGCTGTGAGAATGAAACATACCTAATATAATATTATTTTGCTAACCAGGTCGTTAAAGATTTATGAACAACTTAAATGAACGAGTAGTTAAAATTTGTTTTTATATTTCGTATTTTCCGATATTTTGACATTCATATGGCATGGCGAGTGGAGCCCAAAATCCCACTTATACAAAATCCAAGATCTTCTACAATTGTTCTGTGGTTTCTACTAAATCACCGAACCATTTTTAGTGTCATCCATGAGTAGTGCCTCAGTTCTCACACACACGTCTTGCTAATGACTACTTTCATAATTTATCAAGCAAGCACACATTTAAAATCATTACACAGAAGCAATCCAAACAACATCGATAAGAGATCGCTTACGTAAAGCAATTAACAAGTGAACTCGCCTTCACATCATATCACTTGCAACCTCGACGCAGACGCAGACGCACGGCGCCATGGCCCCCACGAAGAAAGAACGCATCGGCATCATCGGAAGGTAAGAGCTGCTGCGGATATTTACGCGATTAGATAATTGCACTCTACGCATTACCTTGTATAGATTTCGGAAACATTAAGTCATTTCCACCGACTTTAACAATGCTATCAGGGTTGCGATAGCATTAATATAGATGGTGAAAGCTTGATACCCATTGTCTATTAGAATGTATTTACAGCTAATTAGTGATTGGCTCCAACAACACGTGGGAAAGAAAGGTAGCCAATAAGAATTAAAAAAGATAGAAGAGAGAAGATTGATTGAATTTAGTTACTAAAATGCTACTTTATGAAGTGGTGCGGTATTGTGCCGTACCGTAGCGTGTGCTAGCATAGCGAATACCTCTGCAGTGCTCTTCTGTGTTAGTCACCATGTGCCCAAGGCATCGGACGCCACTATTAACAATATTCGTAACATATTTGGGCCAAAAACTAATCAAATAACTATGACTAAAGTATATGAAACTCAGAGAAATGTTTCCTACTATATCCAGTGTTAGTGGGCGAGACTAGATGGATCAGACCTTGTTGTGCTGTAGGGCAGCCAACACCGCCCTTAGGGCGAACAGCTTGTTTTATGTTGGACCACTGCTCTATAATTAACTTTCAATAGCTGTAAGAAATTGTGAAGATTATTTGTTATTTATGAAAAAGTTAAGAATCATGTTATTGGCAAAATGTTATGATTGAGTAAAAGACTATATTGAGTGATATTTAACTAAGGATTCAATACATACATACAAGTAATATTTTATATAAGTATAAAATTAATAAGAGAAATAATAGTAGAGTAGAGAATTGTCAGGTTCGTTAGAGTTGGCGAACACTGGTATGTATGTATTTATATGCAAAAAGAAATAGAGATATAAAATAAATTATTAGTAAATGTAATAGGTAATTTAATAATACGAATATAGTTAATAGCAATGTAATAAGCAATAGTAGAGATGATTGAAGTCTTTTATTATTCTAAACATTTAAAAGAAGACTCTATGTTATGTTGTAAGTTATTTTAGTTTTAATCCAAATACTATATTGTACATCAGAAGAGGCAGCCCATGCTGAAAATATAGTCTGTAAAAATTAACTGATTCGTATGACGGCTGTCGAATTGATTTAGCTAGTAGTAGTAGCATGCAGTATTTTTCAATTGATAGATATCGATATCGATAAACTTTATAATTATATTCAAAATATTATTTAAAGCAACTTTGCGACTACTTTTAAGAAAAGCTTTTAGAGTAAATATTAAATGATATCACAGATCTAACTCGTCTAATTTTGAATCGCTGAAAATTTTAAGGTTTGTATTTAAGCATTTGTCACAAAAAAAAGGTTCTGTTTATTTTAGTGCATCATCCATTATATGAATGTGTCAACTTTTCACAGAACAATAAACGTTTAATAGTTATTACAATTAATTACAACGCGTTTCAACGGCTTTATTTAGCGTGGCCAAAAAAGTTAAATGGTATCCTATAGTTAGGCAAATTCAACCAGAACAAATACATTTACGGCCACTAACCATCGCGGGATTGTCAGAGCTCCCCGTATTCATCTTCATATAATTAATTTGTCTCCATTTGGTTGTTGCTCAGGCGGGGTTGAAAACCCGAACCTTCTGATTCAGACAATGCTCCAAAGACTCAGCAACGCTGAATCCCTCCTTTATTCTCATTATTGTACACACGGCCTACGGAGTCATTAGGGATCTTGCCCACATGCTGCAAGAGTCCAGCGGGGATCGCAGGGCTGGTAGCTTCCTCCGCCAGAGGATTAGTCTGGCTATTCAGAAGGGGACCGCTGCCAGCATATTGGGTACTCTGCGCTCAAATCACAGCGACAGTAATAATAAAATTGTAAATATTATTTTATCTTTCTGTTTGTTTTACACATAAGACTCCTGGTTATTTTCTATTAAATTAACGAACCAACTAGTAAAACAAGACACAATTAACCTTTACTAAATTATTATCAGAAAAAAAACCTCGTCACAGTAAGTATGAAACCCACTCAGATGGTGTTCTAATTATTGATAAGTCAAACGTATTGATATTAGAACTCTGCACTTGAACATTAGGATCTGTTCGTGTTAACTCTTGTGTTTATAAATAGGTAAAATAATATTTTGTTTGTACAAAATTTAAGAAGTAGGAAAAGTCTGTTTACCTATTAAAACTTGTTTTGGTAATAAATAAATATTATTTAACATGATAAGACTTATCAGGGTTTCTTTGAGTACATTTCTTAATTGTAAGGTCAGAATGGCAAAAGATTACGATACAATTATTAAGTACAATTCCAAATTTATAAATAACCTATGTTAATAGAAATGTTATTTCTTTTCCAATTTTTTTTAGTTGTGAAAAACAAAAATTTTTAGTAGTGTGCTTTTCTATCCTTTCTTGATGATTTGTCACCTTCGCTTTGCCGATGACATAGTCTTAATGGCGGAGTCACTGCAGGATTTGCAGACAAAGCTGCACAGTTTAAGCGCTGCCTCACGGTCGTTCGGTTTCCGGATGAACTTGGACAAGACTAAGGTCATGTTCAATGAACTTGTGGTCCCGGAGCCAATTACGATCAGTGGAGAGACGCTCGAAGCTGTCCAGGAATATGTCTACAAGGAATATGTCTGGGCCAAGTATTGCAATTGCGTACTAAATAAAACTAAATAAATTCAATAACTAGCTGACAATATACTAGACAAGTCGTAAATGATATATATTTATGACTTGGGGACTTAAGAACTATTATTAATATTCTGTTTCTAGTGGCCTAATCGGAAGATCATGGGCGATGCTCTTCGCCTCGGTGGGCTACCAAGTGACCATCTACGACGTGGTGCCGAAGCAGGTGGCCGACGCCCTCGCAGAGGTCAAGAGCCAGCTCAACACCTTGGAGAGAGATGGCCTGCTGCGAGGCCACCTCAATGCCGACGAGCAGTTCCACTGCATCAAAGGTAGGAAACCTAAGTAACTATTCACTTTAGTTTTCCTGGTTCAGGCAAATTATGCTTTGTCAACCAGATACACGGTCCTAACATGATTAATTTTCCTATGCGGAGCAGATTTGTTTCTATCCAGACCCAAACAATTAGCGTTTAATTCACAACTGTAATCAATTGACTTGCTGTGCAACATTTACTCGTATGTAGAAAAGCCGCTGTGCAACATTTATGTAGATATCTATCACAAGGTTTGCAAGTTAACGTCCGCATTCATCCTTGACCAACATAAGGCAGTCTCCGTTGACATTGTATTAGATAATATACAGCAAGGTACTCTTCAATAGCTAATGCAAAGCAAATTTGTAGTAACCCTTGACCACACTGGGTTGTATTCGGCTCATTATGTCAAGCATTTGAGTGATATGACAAGTGTTCCATGTCGAGAACTGGCACTAATGTTTTGATTTATTACAAAATTTTCTCTCACCGCATAAAAGATGTGTTTCGCTATTTTCACATTAAACATGACATAGAAAATACATGAAGCAGAGAAGATTTAAATTGGCTTATACTCTGGTGAGCATTGATCGCGGTACAAACCTAACACTCAGTTTTCGAATACTCTCTATCAGCTTGTGAGCCACGCTTGTTTACTTATACATATAAAAACTAATATTTAATTTCATGATCGGCTGATTGTGGTTAGTTTACATGACTTTATCAGCATCTGAAGTGCCACCCGAGGTTACTGTATACTATTACCACCAAGATAACATTATCGGAATAGAAAACAATGAATGTTTGCTTTCATAAATAACTAACTAAATCACATTCAATATAGTATATTCAATAAGCAACAAAAGTTCAACATACGTTTTAATTTGTGTTGGTGACAATTATGCATCAAAGTATAATACAAACACAGGTTGACGTGACTGAGTCCTTCTAGATGGACAGCCATTATGTATCGCCAGTTTGGAAGAGCCTGACAAATTGTTCTCGCTTCACTTAAATACATCAGAACTGAATATGATCTTTGTCTTTTTAGCCTTTATTATATAAATGTTCCCGACCGTTTCCTTTGCCGTTTATTGGTAAGGTCCTACATAATAGTTATTTGTTCCAGGATCATCAAGCCTAGCAGAAACAGTCAAAGGCGCACTGCTAATCCAAGAATGTGTCCCAGAGAATTTAGAACTGAAGCGTAAAGTGTTTGCGGATGTAGACAAAGTGGTTGATGACAAAACCATTATATCCAGCTCCACCAGCACCACCCTGCCATCTCTGTTATCTGAAGGCATGCAGCACAAAGCTCAGGTGGGGATGGCTATTTCATACATGTATTCGTATGCACGTATGTCCAGCACTTCCCCCATAGATGAGGGGTAAAGGGAAGGCTTCTTTCACGATCCTGGCATTCTTAAGCGCACGCATACTTGGTGGTCACAATACACACGACGCGAATCAGATAAGCGAACGTTGCATTACATATTGATATGAAAACAAAAGTTTAGTACATTATAAACATTGTAATTTTGGTCTTATAACATTGTTTGTCTAATTAATATTAAAATTTGTTAGTTCATAATTACGTAAATATTTATTTATTTTATAATTATCAGTTTATCTTCAACTTTATTTATCTAGATATTATTTTGATTTATTACCTCATGTAAATATTATTTAAGTAAATATACCTATATGTGTATGTTAATTACGTAAATTATATATTTTTATGCAATGCAAAAATAGTTCTATCTATATAACAGCTGGCGTTTCTTCCTGACATGTCATATGAAAAGACCAGGAGTAGATGGAATCTATTGGCTGATGGGCTAGCAACATGTCACCAAACTTCCTTAATAATGTCATCACGACTTCAACACAAATGCAAACATTCAATAAAAGCGACCAAGTAGGAAGCGACAGTTATATGTCTACGAGGTTCTATCCCCCACTAAAGGGATTAACGTATAAGAATTAATATAGAGTACATCTGTGTATTCCAGATCATTGTGTCTCACCCAGTGAACCCCCCGTACTACGTGCCCTTGGTGGAGATCGTGCCGGCGCCCTGGACCAAGCCAGAGGTCGTGCTCAAGACCAAGGAGATCATGCTGGAAATCGGCCAAGAGCCCGTCACGCTCTCCAGGGAAATCGACGGCTTCGTTCTCAACCGGATTCAGTTAGTCACTTTTTATAATATTCCAGCCTAGACAACATTTTCGGTTTCAAGAAAGTTTCGTAGTTTTATCTCGGCAAAGCTCTATTTGGGGCTTGTCTCTGTATATTGCACTCACTACGGTGGAGGAAAATATCGTGTGGATAACTACCTATCCTTCGGAATAAACGGTACGTACTTGAAAATAACGTCAAATTTTACCACCACTCACATTCAGTCCTGACTTTTTATTGAATACTATGTATGTATGTGAGTGAGTTCGGGGTGGCCACAGATTGATTACCTCCGCAATTGCAGAGATAGACATGCGAACCTCTGACTACGACACAAAGATAAAAAGGCCGTGCAAGTGTTTATTATTGTTTTTAAACACGTAGAGAGTAGTAGCATGCAAACATAAATAGAAATAAACCTTCACGACAAGGAACCTTTGCAGAGGAATCTGCAATCGCGGATAGCTGGTGATACAATGACCACCTCGACCATACGCGTCAATCAAGAAGTCATAAAAAAATTCATGTTTTTGTGTATATTATGTGGTGAATTACGTCGTTCAACAGAGAGTAAGTTCAGTTATTTTAGGTATAGTATTATATTATCTGTGTTTTAGGTATACCTTGAGGTTTCTTTTGTAATTCGGAAACGCTTTAATTTACAGAGCAGTCAGGTTAAAATATAACTTACAGAAAGAAGCAAAGTTAAGAAGTGATGTAATTTAGTCACTTTCGATGAAGCATTTTAAAAAACCGATCATTGTTTAGATACGCGATCCTGGACGAGGTGTGGCGCCTGGTGGCAGACAAGGTGATCAGCGTGGAGGACGTCGACAAGGTGATCTCCGAGGGCCTCGGCATGAGGTACGCGTTCCTCGGGGCGCTCGAGACCGCGCACCTCAACGCAGAGGGCATGGACAACTACATTGACAGGTAACAGCCACTGCCATCACACTCCACGTGTATGATCAACAATCACGAGAATACTATGATTTACTGCTTAAATATATATGATCTAAATATCCATCACATTAATATTAACAATTAAAATGCTTACAAAAATCATTTAAAGAATGTGCTTCGCTATCACTAAACACTGGGAATAAACTATTCATACACAATAAATTCAACAACTTTTATATCAATTTCAACAGGCGCGCGCGAGTGAGAACGCGCCCAAAAACTTGACTGACAGACCATTTTTTTTTAATCAAGTTCTTTTTTATTTTTTAGTATCAATCTATAATAAAGAAACACATAGCATTGTATTTATTGCCTTGCCTGAGGTATAAATCTCACTGCTACTAATAAAAACACAAAGCATGTATTACACACATTAATTAATGTTTCTAAAAGAAGACACGGTACCAGAGAGGATAATAATCGACTGAACTGAGTATTGTACCAACATTCACAAATTTATTATATTTTAGTCCTCAACAACAAGCTTCCTTAGAGAGGACACAAAACTCAAAATCTAAAAATAGCATTCCTTAACTATCAGTGCTAGAATCACTTATTATAGATAAAATGATGATGTATTGTAATGTTGTATTTTTCTAGGTACGGCCAAACCATTCACAAAGTGAGCTCAACGATGGGCCCCATCCCCAACATGCCCACCAGCGCAGCGAGGAAGAGCGTCTGCGAGCAGCTCACCCGGATGACGCCCTTGGACAAGCTGCAGGACAGGCGGCAGTGGAGGGACGCCTGCCTCACTCGTCTCTCTGTCTTGAAAAGGGACATGAACAAACAGTACAAGTAAAATTTGGGAATAAAATTATACGAGTTTCAACTGTCTTTTTATTGCATTTCAATTTATTTATTTCACTTTTTTTGTTGATATAATATCGCTCACGCTACATATAAGAATTTTCGTTTCAGAATAACTCCATATATCGCCTTGCTTCGCTTGATCCACGATTTCCCCAACCATCCTGTATGATTATTGACAATTGGACGTAATCAATCTATATTAATTTTATCATTCCCTTACATACCTACAAATGACTAGGTATCAGGAGAGCGCTTATTAAATTCTGTTTTGGCCCCAGATTTTCAAATCTTCTCAAACTTAAGTTTAACAACTATTTTTATTTTTTGTGCATGGCATCATCATAGCGTAACTGATTTGATTCTGTCAACTCTACAAAACTAGTACACGTAGAATTACTAACTCAGCAATGGAGATGGTAACACCCCAAATTTTAACATACCCAAGAGCAAGGGCTTACTCGCACCGGTGTTATAAAAATATGTTAACATATTATTCTCATACGCATTTCAAGGACAGCGCTGGTACCTAACTGTACATAGAGATCGCGCCACATAAGGTGGCAGATGGAGGCGTTGCCACAGTTGCGTAATTTAGTGTTGCCAGTAAACACGCCAAAACTAGCACTCACTGTGCCATACGGCTCGATAAATTATAGGTTTCATTTGTAACGGTCTTTGGTTGCAAAGCTATAAGCTCAAATAAAACAAATTAATATATCAAAGTCAAAAGTCAAAATATTTTTATTCCAAAAATAGGCCCCATCACAAGCTCTCTTTTAAAGTTATTTTATGATCTAATATAAATTAAAAAATTATTTCAAACATAGCACTGAGCATTGTCTTAACATATTTTTTACCGAGGTTAGTTCAGCGGAGACCCTAGCTTGGAGAAGACCTAACAAGAAACTCCGGAAATCAATTTGTTATAATCACCCTTAACAAACATAAAAATTACAAAGAAAGTGAGCCAACACAACGCTGGTATTACTGAATTTACCTGTCATACAAAATAACATTTAATGGCGGAAACGTCAAATTTATTTACTTCCAAGTTTTCCGTCTTGCGATCTCGTTTGCGATCTCTAACAATATTTGTGTTATGGTTCTGTCTTTTGAGATAAGGACAATTCTACAAAAATCTGGTAAATGACGAGTAAAATACTCGTACGTTTATATTTTTTTTTCTTAGTGGTCAGTGGCCATGAAGCATACATATTAGAGTACCGGCCACATAAGGTGGCAGTTGGAGGCGTCGCCACAGTCGCGTAATCCAGTGTTGCTAGTAAACACGCCAAAACTAGCACTCACTGTGCCATACGGCTCGATACATTATATTGAGGTTTCATTTGTAACGATCTTTGGTTGCAGAGCTATAAACTCAAATAAAACAAATTAATATACCAAAGTCAAAAGTCAAAATATTTTTATTCAAAATAGGCCCTATCATAAGCTCTCTTTGAAAGTTATTTTATGATCTAAGTACAAATTAAAAAAACAATATATTGACAAAAGGAATATATATGAGTGAAGTGGAAGGGCGGTTACGTAGGGGCCGGCCTAATAAGACATATATGTAACAGTCAGATAGACGCTATATTGAAAAAAGGTGACGTTAGGAGTACCTATAACCGCCGAGAGTGTATTAGAGAATGTATGAATGTCAATGAAGCGAAAGTGGTCTGTCAGGATCGGGACAAATGGGGATCCGTGATCTCTGCCTACCCCTCTACAGGGAATCAGGCGTGATGTGTATGTATGTATGTAAAAAAACTATTTCAAACATGGCACTGAGCATTGTCTTTACATATTTTTACCGAGGTTAGTTCACCAACCATTTCGGCTGCTCAAGATGCCACTACATGAAGACCACGACCGCTCTGATAAGAGCGTAACGATTGAGAAGAAGAAGTTCAGCGGAGACCCTTGGAGAAGAACTAACAAGAAACTCCAGAAATCAATTTATTATAATCACCCTTAACAAACATAAAAATTACAAAGAGTGGGCAAAAAACACAACGCTGGTAATACTAAATTTACCTTTCATACAAAATAACACGCAATGGCGGAAACGTCAAATTTAGTTCCAAGTTTGGCTACTGCCACCTTATGTGGCGGGTACTCTAGCTTTAGAAAATTGTTGAGTTATTGAGTAGAGTACCCGCCACATAAGGTGGCAGTAGCCAAACTTGGAACTAAATTTGACGTTTCCGCCATTGTGTGTTATTTTGTATGAAAGGTAAATTTAGTATTACCAGCGTTGTGTTTTTTGCCCACTCTTTGTAATTTTTATGTTTGTTAAGGGTGATTATAATAAATTGATTTCTGGAGTTTCTTGTTAGTTCTTCTCCAAGGGTCTCCGCTGAACTTCTTCTTCTCAATCGTTACGCTCTTATCAGAGCGGTCGTGGTCTTCATGACGTGGCATCTTGAGCAGCCGAAATGGTTGGTGAACTAACCTCGGTAAAAATATGTAAAGACAATGCTCAGTGCCATGTTTGCCTCAAATGCTCAGTGCCTCGGCGGTTATAGGTACTCCTAACGTCACCTTTTTTCAATATAGCGTCTATCTGACTGTTACATATATGTCTTATTAGGCCGGCCCCTACGTAACCGCCCTTCCACTTCACTCATATATATTCCTTTTGTCAATATATAGTTTTTTTAATTTGTACTTAGATCATAAAATAACTTTCAAAGAGAGCTTATGATAGGGCCTATTTTGAATAAAAATATTTTGACTTTTGACTTTGGTATATTAATTTGTTTTATTTGAGTTTATAGCTCTGCAACCAAAGATCATCATCATCAGCCTGTATCAATCCACTGTTGGACATAGGCCTCCCCCAAATGACGCCACTTCTCCCTGTCAGTGGCCGTTCGCATCCATTCGATGCCGGCCAACCTGCGCAGGTCGTCTTCCCACCTTGCCGGGGGGCGCCCCACACTACGTTTACTGAGACGCGGTCTCCACTCTTGGACTTTTTTGCTCCAGCGACCATCAGTCCTTCTACATACGTGACCAGCCCAACTCCACTTCAGCGTGCCAACTCTTTTCATAATGTCGGTTACTTTAGTTCTCTGGCTTATCACCTCATTTCTGATGCGATCTACCAGAGAAACCCCGAGCATCTTCCGTTCCATAGCACGCTGAGCGACCTTGAATTTGTGGGCTAGTCCCGCAGTGAGTGTCCACGTCTCAGATCCGTACGTCACCAACAACCAAAGATCGTTACAAATGAAACCTCAATATAATGTATCGAGCCGTATGGCACAGTGAGTGCTAGTTTTGGCGTGTTTACTGGCAACACTGGATTACGCGACTGTGGCGACGCCTCCAACTGCCACCTTATGTGGCGGGTACTCTAAAAGTTTGTTCATCATCAGATTCTGGTAGCTTCGGCTTTATCAGAAAATTAGTCTGGCAGTGCAAAGGGAACGCTAATTGCAAAGTGGGAACTCGGCGGCTTTGATACGTTTTTAATTAAATTTACAGATCTCTAAGTTTGTATTTAAATGAATAAAGAAATTTTATGAAACTTAACTCAATAAACACAAAGGAAATGTTTACCCTATTATTTCTCAACTGAATAATTTGTATTGGTTGAAACTTTCATTCGTGTCTGTTTCTAAGAGGATGAACCTAACGTCTTAGTTTCAGATACTTATGTCCATATTCATGCCTATACCTCCCTAACGGGATAAGTTGTGCATCCGCCACCCCACTACGTACGCATACACGCACAAAATCAATTAATTATAATAAAGAGTCGCTGCGATCTGTGTGGCCTCGAGTTTTTCAACATCGACTCGATAATTCTAAATTATATAAGGTACCCTTCACTAAACAAAAACAAACTAGAGTACCCGCCACATAAGGTGGCAGTTGGAGGCGTCGCCACAGTCGCGTAATCCAGTGTTGCCAGTAAACACGCCAAAACTAGCACTCACTGTGCCATATGGCTGGATATATTATATTGAGGTTTCATTTGTAACGATCTTTGGTTGCAGAGCTATAAACTCAAATAAAACAAATTAATATACCAAAGTCAAAAGTCAAAATATTTTTATTCAAAATAGGCCCTATCATAAGCTCTCTTTGAAAGTTATTTTATGATCTAAGTACAAATTAAAAAAACAATATATTGACAAAAGGAATATATATGAGTGAAGTGGAAGGGCGGTTACGTAGGGGCCGGCCTAATAAGACATATATGTAACAGTCAGATAGACGCTATATTGAAAAAAGGTGACGTTAGGAGTACCTATAACCGCCGAGAGTGTATTAGAGAATGTATGAATGTCAATGAAGCGAAAGTGGTCTGTCAGGATCGGGACAAATGGGGATCCGTGATCTCTGCCTACCCCTCTACAGGGAATCAGGCGTGATGTGTATGTATGTATGTAAAAAAACTATTTCAAACATGGCACTGAGCATTGTCTTTACATATTTTTACCGAGGTTAGTTCACCAACCATTTCGGCTGCTCAAGATGCCACGTCATGAAGACCACGACCGCTCTGATAAGAGCGTAACGATTGAGAAGAAGAAGTTCAGCGGAGACCCTTGGAGAAGAACTAACAAGAAACTCCAGAAATCAATTTATTATAATCACCCTTAACAAACATAAAAATTACAAAGAGTGGGCAAAAAACACAACGCTGGTAATACTAAATTTACCTTTCATACAAAATAACACGCAATGGCGGAAACGTCAAATTTAGTTCCAAGTTTGGCTACTGCCACCTTATGTGGCGGGTACTCTATAACGTAAACATTTCTTTTTTAATTTTATCAATATAATTAAATATAACAGTCGTCTATGGATTGTCCACAAAGTATAAAACAAAACAAAAATAGATATATCTGCGACCATTAACCCTTGCGAGGTAATTAGAGGTTCAGGTTTCTATCTCTGCGATTGCCCATTTAGTAATTCTATAACCACCTCGAACTTACGACTTGACCAGATATTTAGTACCCAAATCATTTACATGCACTAACTATTACCTGTTTGAAGAACAGGTAGGTTTCCAGGCGATGTTTTCCCTCACCTTAGTATTCGGTGCATTTCGCAAATATATATTTATTACGAAAATGTGCATAGAAATTCATTATATTTCATTTCCATTGGTACATGCTCACCCACTAATACAGAGTCAAGCCCTAAACAACTGAGCTACAGCGAATTAATATTTTATATTATTACTTATCACAATAATAATGATTTACAGCTTGGCAAAAAAGAGTAGAAAATAATGGGGGCGCCACTAAGTTTTTTCATGGCAACCCTTAAAGTGGACAACCTAGTCTTGGTACTTAGTACATAGAAATATTATTTGTGTAACTTTATGGGCATTCATGACCGTTTATCCTTTAAGCCTGTTCATTTGAAGCTTTTTCATTCAAAAATGTGAATATGCGCTTTTTCCTGAACCTAGTCGTCATAATCATCATAATTCATAGGACTTAAAAGGAAGACAAAAAGAACACATTTCAGCTAAGGCATGTCTGACATTTTAATTTATATTTTTTATATTTAGTGTTTAATGTATACTAAAAATACTAAAATAATTAAAAATACTCAAAAGTATCAACTTCATTAATGCGCGCCACAGTACTGAACAAAGATGTAAACATAACCTTCGTGTTCGAAGTTTAATGTATAATATTACACTTATCTCGTATGCAAGCAATTCACAATGGTTTATAGTTCATCAAGTAATGCATTTACCAACTATATACAACAAAATAAACGTTCAGATACCGGTCATTTTAGCAGTTCTTTGATAAACATCGTCCACATCCGAAAGAATAGATTTGTCCTTTTTTTCCGCCAGACATTTATTATAAACTTTGTAAATCACACTCCTGACATCACTTCGGATAGTCTTATTCATTTTAATTAACTTTCTACGTATTTAAATAACCGTTTTATGTTAAGAGTTTATTTGAAACAAATATTTGGAAATTTGACATCACTTTGTTTACATAATTATTTTTTATTTTTTAAGGTTGCAAGATCACAAATAAAAGTTTACGTTTCTAGACGTTTTTGCCAAGCTGTAGAGATCCCGCCATATAAATTGGCAGTTGGGGGCGTCGCCACAGTCGCGTAATTCACTGTTACCAGTAAACACGCCAAAACTAGCACTCACTGTGCCATACGGCTCGATACATTATAGGTTTCATTTGTAACGGTCTTTGGCTGCAGAGCTATAAACTCAAATAAAACAAATTAATATATCAAAGTCAAAATATGTTTATTAAACTATTTCAAACATGATTAATAATTAACGGGACTTATCCTTCTTATTATATATTACATATATTATGTGTTCCTTCACTCTGTCCGCAATAGACCGTTTAGTCTGTCCGACGTAGGATTCCCCACAGCTGTAATCAATCTTATACCCACCCTTATATCTTATATCATGAGTATAAATCGCGAATCTCTTAACTATTATTTCAAACATGGCACTGAGCATTGTCTTCACATATTTTTTACCGAGGTTAGATCAGCGGAGACCCTAGCTTGGAGAAGAACTAACAAGAAACTCCGGAAATCAATTTATTATAATCACCCTTAACAAACATAAAAATTACAAAGAGTGGGCAAAAAACACAACGCTGGTAATACTAAATTTACCTTTCATACAAAATAACACGCAATGGCGGAAACGTCAAATTTAGTTCCAAGTTTGGCTACTGCCAGTTTATGTGGCGGAATCTCTATTTTTGTATTGTAGAGTACCCGCCACATACGGTGGCAGTAGCCAAACTTGGAACTAAATTTGACGTTTCCGCCATTGCGTGTTATTTTGTATGAAAAGTAAATTTAGTATTACCAGCGTTGTGTTTTTTGCCCACTCTTTGTAATTTTTATGTTTGTTAAGGGTGATTATAATAAATTGATTTCCGGAGTTTCTTGTTAGTTCTTCTCCAAGCTAGGGTCTCCGCTGATCTAACCTCGGTAAAAAATATGTAAAGACAATGCTCAGTGCCATGTTTGAAATAATAGTTTTAAGAGATTCGCGATTTATACTCATGATATAAGATATAAGGGTGTGTATAAGATTGATTGCAGCTGTGGGAAATCCTATGTCGAACAGACTAAACGGTCTATTGCGGACAGAGTGAAGGAACACATAATATATGTAATATATAATAAGAAGGATAAGTCCCGTTAATTATTAATCATGTTTGAAATAGTATAATAAACATATTTTGACTTTGATATATTAATTTGTTTTATTTGAGTTTATAGCTCTGCAACCAAAGATCGTTACAAATGAAACCTATAATGTTTCGAGCCGTATGGCACAGTGAGTGCTAGTTTTGGCGTGTTTACTGGTAACACTGAATTACGCGACTGTGGCGACGCCTCCAACTGCCACCGTATGTGGCGCGATCTCTACAATGTACACATTCATGATTTTTTTTTATAATGGTCATACCTCATTCTCAACTGTCATTTGTCAAAATATGTCAAAATCAAACGTCAAAAAGTTATGATTGAGAAAATCGTGGTGTTGAGAAAATTTGCTATTTAATATATTTTGGATTCAAATATAATTGTTTTTGACTTAAATTTATAATAATTGAAAAAAATGTGTCAATTTTAAAACGGTAATATAACAGAGTCTAAATTCTGTTTCTTTTGCACGTTTGTTGTATCAACAAAAGTGCCGAACCATCAATCATAACAACGAATTGAAGACCTTGTTACTAGTATTCTTCTTTAAGTAAACCTTTCCAAATGTAATGTATCCTTAGATGATGGATCCAAGAATGTGCAGGAAGGCTTCTAGCACAGAAAGTCTTCCAGAAGCTGAAAATATGGAAGTGGAAATAGCAAGCATGATCATAACGCAAGAAAGTGAAGAAAATCTAAATTATTTTGGATCTCATTCAGCCCAACAGTCGGTGACTTGGCTGAACGACGATGAAATAGAAGAACTTGATTTGAATTTGGAGCAGACCAATCTGTTTTTTCACAGAGTGGACAGTGCTGATATAATTTATCGTAGTAAAAAGCAGAAATGTAAAATGGTTGGAAAATATGTGATGGGAGATATTTTGGGTGAAGGTTCCTATGGCAAAGTAAA
>JAMBLF010001730.1:0-42142 GCA_030578115.1 Leucoptera coffeella
CATTGCTATTTTCACGGGTATCAAATTTCGTCTTAAAAATGGAGAAATTTTACACTTTTGCTATTCAACGATTAACTCATGTATAACTGTTATTAAAGTGTTATTGAGCTGACATTTTGCAATACACATTAATGCACATCACCTAGCCCCTAGTAAGAAGTTTTTTAGGTATTATTGACCAATAAATTTGCCACCATATATTCTAATATTCCAGACCAATTAGACCAATATATTTCTTAAATAGTATTCTTTACTTACTACTACTGGTAAATGTGCCGATGGTTCTTTGAAGGTTATTTTTATATTGCCCATTCCTTCGGAGCTTATGTTCTTGTATGTTACCTCACAACTTTCAAATTGTTTTAGAGTATTAAGGTCTCAACGTGTATGATATAAACTTATAAGTATATTACAAATTGGCATAGAAGATTAAGGTTTTAAGCCGAGATACCCTTCCGTTCCGAAGACGTAATACTCATAATACTGCATGTGTAGGTAATGATTGATTCTTAATGCAAAATGAATTACACAATTTCGAGCAGATCTAATCCCTTTGAAATTGCGTATTCAAATTGTTGGCGGAGTTATGAAAGCCCATTCCATGATTAATTAGATATCGAAGCAAGCTTACTGAAAGTAGGTAGCGCTTAATGACTTAAGTTTGAGTAGTTAGGAAGTAAAATTTTATATGGAAGCTGTAGCGATTTTTTGTTTTTCCTCGCGAATAAATTACTCGGAAAACAAAGCGTCTTGAACGATGAAATTTCATTTTACTGTTCATTTTAAACCGTCGTTAAGAAAATGTTACATTTTACAAAGTTTTACAATTTTGTTGATTGTGTAATTCATAGTTTACAAACTTGCAAGAAAGATTAATATTTAATACTTTAATAACTATATTCTCGCGAGCATAAAATCAATTGATAAATTTTGACATCCGGTTTTAATTGTATGTTAACGACATTTGATACATCATCCATCGTCCCATCCCACCGTGGAGCAGATGTGGATCAAGGTCTGCATCGGCTCCGTGGGGGTGTTGGTGGGCACCGCCTATCGGCCTAGCTGGATTGACGCAGACACATTCTTTGACGCTTTAACAGAAACAATGACTACATTTAACTCATACGAACATATAATTCTTTTAGGTGATTTTAATATTAATATTTTGGACTCGCAATGTGCTTTGACAAAGAAACTTATGACATTTTTAACTACGATTGGACTTAGGAACACGATCAGTCAGCCAACACATTACACAAATCACAGTGCGACTCTTATTGACTTGATCTGTTGCCAGTCCTCGACTCGAATTATTGACTCTGATGTGACTCACATACCGGAATTAGGTGGCCACGCTGTTGTTACCACGACAATAAAAATAATGAAGCCTAAACGGCTCAAGAAAACCTTACTATGTCGGGCCTACAAACAAATTGACATAAATAATTTTAATGAAGACTTGAGACAAATTGACTGGACTGTAATACACCGACATAACACTGTAAATGACATGATAGTGCATTTTAATGCTTTGGTGACTATGCTGTTCGACCGACACGCACCACTTACACTCTACACATTCAACTCACAACACACACCGTGGCTTACAAGCAATCTCAGGTATTTGATGCAATTGAGGAACAGAGCACACAATAAATACAAACACACTAAACTTGACCTTCATTTGCAAGAATACAGAGACCTGAGGAAGTTTTGTACATACTTGCATGCACACAGAAAAGAAGGCTTATTTTGAATTTCACATAAACACACAGTTAAATACTCCCAAACTTCTTTGGAAAACTCTTAAGAGTTCTGTTGCGGACTTTAAGCCCAAACAGGACCTTCCACCACATTTCGACAACCCGAACACTATAGCACTACACATCCTGGACACTCCTGGCCCGGCCTCGCCGCCGCCTGCTCTGCTCCACACATTTCATACGAGTCGCTATGGCTCGGCAACCTTTGAATTGCATCCGGTGAGCGAGGCGTTCGTGGCTAGGGTGATCGGGTCTATCAAGAGTAACGCCGTTGGGTCTGATGGGGTCTCAAGGGACATGGTGCATCTGATGTTGCCGGAGATACTCGAAACTATAACGCAACTTGTCAACGCTTCAATCTCGTCAGGTACTTACCCGGATTCATGGAAAACGGCGTCCATAAAGCCAATACCTAAAATTGACGACCCGGTTGATGTCTCCGACCTGAGACCCATCAGTATATTGCCCTATCTGTCGAAGATCCTTGAGAGGGTGGTACATGGACAAGTGACAGAATACATACACAGACACAATATCTTACCGCTGCATCAATCTGGTTTTCGGAGACAGCATAGCACCACCACTGCATTGATGGACGTATTTGACAATATTTTGACAAACGAGGACAACCATAACGCTACAATACTTGTGCTACTGGACTACTCTCGTGCTTTTGACTGTTTGAACATTGACCTGCTTCTGGCAAAAATGACTTACTATGGTTTTAGTGATTTAACAATTGAATGGTTTAACACATACTTAAACGAACGTAAACAAGTAGTTTCATTGACAAGGCCAGATGGTACCATAATACACTCGACCGTTCACACGACTAGTAGGGGAGTCCCACAGGGCTCTATCCTTGGTCCGTTATTATTTATTTTATACACCTCTGACATTGCACTACACATAACTAACTGTAAATATCATATCTATGCCGATGACATTCAACTCTACACACATATTGACACTAATAACTTTGACTCTGCCATAGAAGCACTTAATGACGACTTAAAACGAGTATATGACTGGTCGGTTGACAACTGCCTCGTTCTCAACCCTGCCAAGACCAAGTACATGGTGCTGGGCAGCCAGCGGGTGGTGTCCAGAGTTTTATCGCGGCAACCGAAGATTAATATTGATGGCGTTGTCATCGGCAGGGTTGAGGAGGCTCGAAGCCTGGGCGTCGTGGTGGACAGTGGGATGCGTTTTGAGAAGCACGTCTCGCAGCTGGTTTCTGCATGTTTTTATCGCTTGAGGGTGTTATACCAGAGCCGGGCGTTTTTGAGTGTGGACATGCGGATAAAGCTGTGTGAGACTTTGATTTTGTCTAAGCTCAATTATGCGCTGGCAGCGTACGGCCCGTGCCTTTATAAGAAAACGCGTAGACTTTTACAACGTGTACAAAATGCGTGCGCCCGGTACTGTTTTCCCATCCCACCCCGAACCCATGTTTCACCGTACCTAAATAATTCTGACATATTAAATATTGAATCTCGACAAAAACTGCTACTCAGTTGCTTACTTTTTGACATTATTCAAAATAAACAACCGCAATATTTATTTAGGAAACTGACATGGCGATCCCAGCAACATAAATCGACCCGTGCTTGTGTACCACCGCTTGTTCTGCCCCGCCATCGCACCACCGCTTTCAGGGGAGCTTTTAGGTATGCCGCCTCCAAATGTTGGAACAATATTCCCCCACCCATAAGACAATTATCCTCTAAGCCAAAATTTAAACGATATCTCCGGGAACATTTGCTCTGCCAGCAGTTGGAGGCGGGTGCTCCTTCTATTGCCCTTCGGACACTAATAATTTATAATTTATAATACATAATATATCAATTTTAATATTATATAAATAGATCTATATTACTTATACTAAGCCTTATTATAGAATAAATTCCGTTTTTAAATCTTTGCATTTGCTATACACACACGTTATCATATCTTATATCTATGTATATATTTATACTGTTTTTTTACGTAGCACGCTATTTAACCATTTTCCTTTAAAATATAAACGTTGCTCTCCAGTGGTTCTGACATAAAACCAGCGTTGCGTTTGCCACCAGACGCAACATACCCAGCTGAGTTAGAACCCTTTTGCTGCGACAATAACATGCACAAGTCATACCCTTTAGTTTGTAAGTTCTTTTTATTGTAAACGATTTGTATTGTGTATGTTTTTGTGGCCGTAAATAAACACTTTTTATTATTATTATTATTTTTTTATTATTATACACAAATAACTTAATTAACGATATAATTATAAACTGTGTTTTCGCTTTCATCTGATGGCAAAAACAATAGCTGGTTACGAACATAAGTTTATTTGAAACGATATTTTCCATTTTATGAAATCCATTTGTGACTTGTATTCTTACTATCTTTCTAGTACTGCTGTTGTAAATAAATGTTTCATGATTATTATATCTATACTAATATTATAAAGCTGAAGAGATTGTTTGAACGTGCTAATATCAGGAGCCACTTGTACGTATTCAAAAATTCTTTTTATGTTAGATAGACCATTTATTGACGAAGGCTTTAGAATAACATCACCCTACTACTAATATGAGCGAAGAATATAATACATTAATCAAATTATAATTACAGTGCTCTCTATGTTTCATGTAATGAAAACTTTTGAAAAAATAAGAATGTGGCAAATTATTTGATATTGCTTGTTATAGATAAAATGTTTCTCTAACAGGTGACAAAAAATAACGTTGTAACTCTAAAGCCTTTACTCAGAAGAAAAGCGACATTTTACTACCTCCTTTTCAACTGTTCTAATTACCCAAAGCTCCGTTAACATCTTTTTCTATTAAAGTCCCTTCACCTAACCTTTTTAGGTAACCAAAGTTGTACATAATATGTCTCACATACGAATACATATATACATACTTATACATTTACGTCCTTTAGTCCCTTTTGGGGTAGACAGAACTTTGAAAACATAAAAAAATCTATCTTGGTCACTTAGTAGCATGTATATTGGAATTTGTCATTTAGAATATTAGCGACAGGTTGTTAGCCTATCGCCCTATAGATTCCATATACCCTTAGTTGCCTCCTACGACATGCCGACAAGCACGGCAACTAGTTAGCATTATTTTACGTTCCGGCTAGCACGGGATATACTCACATATTTCTCTATTAATGTTCTTTCCTATTTATACATTCCTTTCTCCATTTATTCCAGTGGTCCACGTATTCGGTAAACACCTGACTTCAGTGTCAGTGGGACGAGGTCTGAATAGGGATCAATGGCACAATGTGGTGGTAACAATCGATGTTCACGGAGCCCGCCTTATCGCGAAGGTTGACAACTTGAAGGAAGAGGTTTATTTGAAGGTATAGAGCATGTATGAGAAGGTTAATGGTTTGAGTGATGCTAGAGATATTTGTCAGGGTCGTGTAAAGGCCGGAATAGAAGATTTTTTAGAGTATTAAAATGTTAATTTAAATACGTAAATAGTTAATTACATTCCTTTTTTATTGCGGCGGGGTAGTCAGAGGCTTGAGTGCCCAGCTTTGAAATAAATTTTCTTAGGTATGGGTCAGTTGCAATCCGTGTTTCAATAGATGGATAGAACGTAACGTTATAGTTGTGTGTGTGATAGTTAATCCCATCGCCTTATATAGCACTGGCTATTACCCATATACCCAGTCAGGTTTCCTCAATGTTTTCCCTTATTGTCAAACCGAGATCGGATTCACCTACATATTTCTCGGAATTAGTAAAAGTTTATATTTACATGACAACACAGTTAAATAAAACGTTTAACAATGGATAGTCCTAAGCTAGCTGGGACGTTAAAAGAATGCAAACTAGCTGCCCTTCTTCCCAGCATATCGTTGTAGTTGCTTAAGGGGTTAGAGTCAATGGAATTTATTGGGCGATGGCCTAGCTTATTAATATCTTAATTTTGCCTCGTCAATACTTTATGCGTTGTTGTTGACAAATATCATTGAATTTCAGGGCCTCAGTTTCGACACAAATTATGGAATTACAGACAACTTAACTTCGGTTATACTAATTGGAGGTAAAAATTTTTTTTATTGTATTTTAACTATTGTCTTTATCATATTAATAGGCATTAAAAAATAATTAATCCTTGAATAATATGATTTCATCATACAACAGTTTGCAATTTCAAATTTTTTTATAGTTAACAGTTATTTTAACAACTAATTGAATATCGAAACAGAATGTTAATTTGTTACCGTTCTTTGTGAATGAAATCGTTTAGGTGTTGGGGTGGCAACCTTAACCGATTTTCACTAGGTCACTTTTTAGTAATTAGTATTGAATTGTAATGTCATTTGAAACATCAGTGACATGTTGCTAACCTATAGCCTAATAGATTTCATTTACTCCTTATTCCTTAGTCGCCTCCTTCGACATACCAGTAAGAACTTAGCTAGTTACCAAACTTTTAACGTCCCAGTCTGGCACGGGACATATAAACTATTTAAATGTATATTTATAATTAATAATTTCACTTTTAGATTTATAATTACTTTATTTACAACATATGTATTTCAATTAATTTAACAATAATTATGAAATATAATACAAAAACTATTTCACTTTAAGCTATTTAAAATTAATTATTCTTATTTCTCAAATCCAGGTCTAAGTTCCGAAGAGAAGCTCCACGGCGTCAAATACATAATAGAATCCTTTGTGGGCTGCATCAGCGACATGGTCCTGAGTTCTGGCAAAGCAGCCTCCGACCTACTTCCCATAGTCCCATTGATCGCTACGAAGCACGAAAACGTGAAAGAAGGCTGTATTAACAAGTGCAAGACGGTGCAGAACCTTTGCTTCGAAGGCTCTAGATGTGTCAATGAATATAACGGGTATAGATGTGACTGTTTTGGAACCTTGTACGAGGAGCAACTTTGTGATGTGTACAGTGAGTATTTGTTAACAAAAAGTAAAGTATTAGATACTAGATTATGTTATTACGTACATAAAAAATGTTTAACTAAAGATACTAATTATCGTTATATTATTACAGCGGCTGTAGCCCAGTGGTACAGCGGCTGTAGCCCAGTGAGTAAGAACTCGGACTTCGTATGAGAAAGGTCCTAGGTTCGAATCCCGACTCTGGCATGTACCAATGAATGAAATTTAAATGTGTGTTTTTCATTTACGTACATAATTTACAGTCGCTAACGTTGAGGGAAAACATCGTGAGGAAACCTGCCTATCCCTCAGGATAGGTAATAGTCAGTGCCAATATAAGGCGATACGGTTCACTACCTATCACGTTGGGTGCTGTCTATCTAGTGATACGCGGGCTACGAATGACCCATACCTAACATGCCTTCGAAATTTCGGAGATGGGCATTCAAACCTCTGACTACCCCGCCATAATAAAAAAAGGGAGTGTGTATACACAAGTCGTGAAGCGTATGTATGTAATTATCAAGTCGCATCTAGCATGTTTTAATATAGAAAAATATTCAAACCATAGCGAACTAAATTAAAATTTTGCAATAAAAAGAAAGAAAGAAAAATCTTTATTCACTAACATACAAAAACACAAACATGGAAATAAAATATATGCAAAGAACACCGTTGATGCAGTGAAAAGGTGCTGCCTCAGTATACGATGTAGCTAGGCTACATCACTGGTCAATAATTAATATCTTTAAATATGGGTAAGATATAACGGACTGAAAAGTTTTCCGATGTGTATTGTAAGTTTTTACTGACTTTTTAGACAGATATAACAGATACTAGATTAATGTCTTGATATAAAAAATAAAATACATAATAGAAATTATATAGCCCCGATAAAACAACATCTGGAATCTATCAATATTTAACATTCACGTAACAATTCGAAACTGAATTACAATTTAGCAATTTTTTGTATCCGTAAATTGGGTAACTGTAAAAAGATATAACAGAATTAGTTCAAATCATTGCAGGATGAAAAACAATTAAGTACTTAGCATTCTATTTACGTAATAACGCTGAATCAATTATATTGATCATTATAGAACTTTTTATTATCACAAAAAATTGTAAGCATCTACGGAAAAATACTACTAAAAAATACTTATTTAAATATGAATGCATTCAAACCATAACGTATGCATCATTTCCATTTATTTAAACGTATATATCATAGCCATTACTTCATCCATAAATAAGCTCCTCACAATCTCAGACAGTATTTATAAAAGTAAAATTTTGATATATTAGCACATATTACACAATCTACGTAACTTTCTGACTATAAATCGTGGTCTTTGTTGCCAGTCAATTAAAGCTCGTATCGGCTATATAGTCAAGTATTCTGTTTAGATTTATTGGCATTTTATGATTAGCAGAACACTTTCACTCGTCTAAAAGCGACCGGCTAGGTAAAAGATGGAGACTAATGAAACGTCACTCAATGAAGTTTTTTTGCAAATTAACCATCTACCTAGATGTTGCAACAATCGCTTATCGAAGGCAGAGGTTCTTTGTTTCGTAATGTAAATGCTTTTGTACAAGTATGTAGGTATAGTTTTGCAGTTTTTATTATAGTTCTCTTTATTGCTATACGAGTATTTGTCAACGTCGAGTGAATAAATGTTGACAAACACCCTAATACTATATAGGGAAAGGGTTGTTACCCCTAGTCATTTCAAAAGATATGTTGAGAAGTGGAAAAGCTTGAAATCATCGTCAGGTTATATTATAACTCTTTGACAACCTCCGTGGCTTGATCGGTTAGACGCCTGAACGCTAATCGTGAGGTCCCGGGTTCGATTCCCGGTGGAGGCACAGTTAAGAACTACGCTTTTCTTCTGCTTTCCAGTCTGGTCGTTAATTATACATGCTATATATGTATTTATTTATATATCATAAGTATATATGTCTTAAATATACGTGGACTAGTACCCTTAACACAAGTCTTAAATGTACTTACCAAGGGGCTAGTTCAATTGGTGTAATAACCTCCTACAATATTATTATTATTATAACTCAAACGTGACTGAGTAGTTTCTATTTCCAAAGTTTTCTTTACTCTAAGGTTTTCTCCGTAAGCCTTACGAATATATGTGATGCGTTAAAAGGTACGAGTATCTATTGAGGCACAATTGAAGGCATTTATCACAACTAATGTCACAATTTGTTCTTTTGTAACTGCTCTAGTAAAAGTAGGGCGTCGCAGTAAACTAATTCATTAGAACCATAGCATAACACTTCCGGTGTAATCAGAAACATTGACAGTCTAAACAGCCGTTTAGAATTCGCCAAAAAATAACTTTTTTCAAAACGTCATTCCTCTAACTAATTCAACCTACTAAAAAGTACGCAGTCACTTGTTTTTATTATTTGTAGAAAGTGCCAGAATGAATCTGACATTTCTACGGAGCAATCAGGCCTTCTTCATCTTATTAGTTTACTTCTACATTATCTGTCTAAGCAAAAAGTGTTGAATGTCCTACATAGCCAAATAAGGTTGGATGATATGTGACTTCAATTATTTTTGATTTGAATTGTCTTGGGAGCTAGCTAACTGTTTCGTAATGTTGTTTGGTTTTTTGTGTGTTATAATGAGATTTTATATTTCATCCTTCTGTAGCATATTATAAGCTTTATGCTAATAACGATAAAATTCATAACTCGAGTATAATATCTATATTAAAAAAATTATTAAACAATTAACATTAGCCATTACAGACCCTTACTATTGCTTACCCAAAATCATTAGTAATTTTTTTCTTCTATACCAGCCTGGAACGTAAGAAAAATGCTAACTAAGTGCCGTTCTTTCCCGCGTGTCGTAGGAGGCACCTAAAGTATTAGGGGTATATGGAATCTATTGGACGATAGACTAGCAACCTGTCCAGCAACCAATATTCCATATGCCATCACAACCCCAATACACAAGCTTATAAGTGACCAATATGATATTTTCATGTCTCCAAGGTTCTGTCCACCCCGAAAGGGATTAAAGGACATGAATATAATATGTATGTACATGAACTTTTTGTTTCAGCCGCAACAATCTTGACACTCCGAGGTTCGAGCTACGTCTCCTACAGAGTGTATGATTGGAAAGACAGAGTCCACTCCACTAATACCAGAGTCAGTATGCATTTTAAGGTGAGTTGACTAGAAACTTTATCTGAAATGACATGCTTGCTATTCGAGATAAGCATCATAAATATCACTTAAAGTAAAAAATAAACAGTTGAAAAATTGACATTAAAATTCGAATTCAATAATATAAACTATAATATATAAACTATAAGCATAACTCTGTTTTCTATAAAATAACAGAAGCATTTACGACCTTTGGGTTAGTCTTTGGGTGTCTGTCTATTGAGTATTATTGTGTTGATTACTAACTCGAAACCCATTTTATTTTACCATACATTATGGATACAATAATATTCCTTACCTAATTAAATTATAACCAAAATATGGTTACACAGGTAAATTATAAACAAATTGAATTGTTTTAAGAAAAGTTTTTATATTATAAGCTAAATAGCGAACCAAACTTAGTATATTAGCGAAGTCCACATAACTTATAATAAGAGAATAAAAAGGAGAGGTATCATATAATTAGCAGAGGCTGTTAATTAAGGAAATAGGGCAATTAAGTTTGAATTATAGCTCAGATGTCTTAGCCCAACATTTTAGAGATTCTTGGGACCCGTTATACTGCCAAGGACACTTTTTTTACAAGGCTGCTTACTAGTAGTATTTATGAATAGGTATGTAATGATATACGGTATGCTTTATCTTGGATAAATATATATAAATAAGATCGATACGTTAAAACCAATCGCGACTCCGATACGTATGCTCAAAGTAACCAAGATATTAGAGTGATATACATATGTGTCGGAAATTGTGTCTATCCTGAAGGGGATTAAATTGTTTCATTTTTAAATATATTTTTATTGTTCGTATCTTAATCGTATGTCCAATTAAAAATATTATCGTATTTAATTTGTATCAACATCTGTAGATAATGCCGATTGTGCATGAGTGGCAAAGAAGCGAAAGTGGTTTGTCAGGATCGGGACAGATGGGGATTCGTCATATGTATGTATCTGTAGATAAGTGTATGCACCTATATCCATATAGTTCACCATTTCACCGTAACATTCAATGACGTATTACTGTAATGGTAGATGGATAGGTCCCGTTCTATTGTGGAACATAAACAGAATGCTTACTAGCTGCCGTTCTTTCCAGTATATCGTTAAAGGCGACTACGGGACCAGGGATCATGGAATCTACTTTTTCTTGCGAAGTTTTCATTCTCAAAACCTACAGCACCTGATCATTCACGAAAGTCACCACCCATTGCAAATATGAAATAAAAACCTCCCTATCTGCCTATCTAATATCTTGTGCCTATATTATATTGTATAACAGGCTATATAAGCTGCCTTTATGTAGACGCTAAGTTCAAATATAGGCATTACGTCTTTGTCGTGTATTTGGCAACACGACGACCTCGACTTTTATAAGAAAACAATTATCAAATAACCTGTCTATCACGTATTTTTAGTAGATCTCCAAATGATAATGGTGATAAATTAGTATTTGAAGACTTCATCTTTTATCCGTCATAACGCTTGTAAACTTTGAACAAAGAGATATGAAAAAGTTATATTATTAAGATACTAATGACCTGCTCCGGCTTCGCACGGGTATAAAATATATAGTCTACTCCAATATTAAATGGATGTTATTATACATACAAACCTTCCTCTTGAATTACTCTATCTATTAAAAAAATACCGCATCAAAATCCGTTGCGTAGTTTCAAAGATTTAAGCATACAAAGGGACATAGGGACAAAGAAAGCAACTTTGTTTTATACTATGTAGTGATTACGACATGATTATATGGATGTATGTATGTAATCTTTTGTGACATTACTTCTATTCGTTGTATATTGTTTATTTTATGGTAATAGGTTAGTACCTGCTCTGATTTCTTAAGCTTTCGTTTTTAATCGAAACGATTCATCAGGTTTGCAACAGATTTTCTTCAAATAATATAAAAAGTGCTTGAAATTGGACATGCGTATTAAAATGACATAATTTTATTATCCTGTTTAATAAGTAGAATAAATTTATTCTCCGATGAAATGATAGTAATGTAATTAAAGAGACATCTGTTATCACTATATCTAATTAATTATTAATGGCCTTTTCACACTCTTAACATGTTTGATAAATAAATATAGTTTTTTTGTAATAAAGCTTGAATATTCATACAAAATGACGTTAGTCGAAACTTAATTGAATAAAAATAGCTAGTTTTCAAGGCTTCTCAATAGGAAATGTTTTTATTCAATTACGTAGAACTCTTTTGTCATTAGCAGATGACCGAAGTCATAGAAAAAGTAGTTGTTACTTGACCTACGCTTGAATTTTCGCAGTGGGGTTGGTAGAGATTATAGAACACCTTTTTCTAATGATTGTCAAATCAGTATAGGGGTAAAATGTATGTATGTATGAAGTACATATAAATAATCGAGCTGCTAAACAAAAAATATTCCAGGTAGCTCTGTAAATTCTGTATATAAGAATTCAGTAAATAAATAGCTAGATATCTATCATCTAGAAAAAGCAAAAGTGATAAGATAATAAGAGTTCAGGACAAATAGGGTATCTTGATCTCAGTCTACTCCTCTGAAAAAAGAAACAAGTGAATTATGTGTGTATATTTAGCATAGTACATATTGCTCAATTATTGAATCTATACAATATTGCAATTGGGAACAAAGAAAAATTAAACCCATCCATTATTTGAAACACAAGCTACCTTTTCACTATCTTTTGTTCTTCCGCAATGACGGAGCATTTCTCCTATACAAAAAAAAAACCTATTCAACTCGTCTCAATCTGATTAATCTATGATTACAGACCCGGTTTGATGACTCAGCTTTATTCTACGCCAGTGGGCAGATAGACGACAAACACCACTACATGGCCCTGTCTATCCACGACGAGAAGGTGGCTATTCAAATAGACCTCGGCGACGGGCCTATTGAAGACTATTTGGGCTATAAAGTCAACAACAACGAATGGCATAACCTCACCGTGATTTTACAAGAGAAAAGTGTCTACGTGTATTTGGATGCGATGACTAAGAAATATGAGGTCCCGGGCAATGCGAAATTTGTCTGTATAGATCCCGAGATATATATTTGTGGGGGACCAGATCTTTATAAGATGAAGGGATTGAAATCCTTCAACAACTTCGCGGGTAACCTCAAATATGTCTACTACAACGATGTATCGATACTTTACGAGTTGAAGCAAAACAATCCAAAAGTACACTATATAGGTATTTTAGATCCTGAATTTGAGGATATTGATATTGAGGTCATACCTATTACGTACCCATTCGCCACTTCACACATTTGGTGGCCGTTGAACCATAGTCAGAGTATTAATCTGATATTTGACTTTAAAACTGCGAAGAATATGGCGGTGCTCGCGTATAGTCAGATCACAGGAGGACAAGGTTATTGGGAGGTAATTATATGCCAAACTTATTCAAATATTACATACATACATATATGCACGTCTCTACGTCCTTAAAGGAATAGGCAGAGACTATGGATGGACACCTGGAACTCTCCTAACAAATCTCCCTTGCTTCCCTCACACCCATTAACATTCTAATATAGGCTCTTTCTATTTAGCACGCTTAAGGGGAATATTTTGTTTTAAGTTTGGGTTATTTGTTAAAATGAAAAATATTTGTAAATAGAGACTGCTCACAACCAAAACAAAGAAACAAATGCACCCACATTTAAAGTCAGAGACACCCAAAAAGGTCTCTGCATGTTGCTGCAGATAACATAGCAGTGATATCGTGTCGCTCCCCGATTTCATATCATTATTTCTATACTTGAGCATGTACCAATGGAAATGAATTTGTATATACATTTTCGTAATAAAAATACATTTACGAAATGCATCAAATTATACGGTGAGGGAAAACATCGTGAGGAAACCTACTTGTTACCGAACAGGTAATAGTTAGTGCTTGTAAATGGCGACATGGCTGACCACCTGTCACATTGAGTACTGACTATCTGGTTAACACGTGGGTTCTAGGTAGCCATAGAATTACTACCTTCGCAATTGCGGAGATGGACACCTGAACCTCTGACTACCCCGCAAAGGTTAATGGTCGTCAATGCGTTTGTTTGTTTTGTTTTCTATACTGTGTCATTATTAAATAAAAGAGTGGGTAAAAATTTAAGCAAAAAATCCATCCTTGCAATAAATCTTTTATTAAACAATGATGCTAGATTAAGCATATCCATATTGATATCATGAAATCCTTATTAATAATGCTAAAAGTGACCGAAGAGAAAATATATTTCCCATGTACAGTAAAAATGGTATACCATGTACGAGTTATAGTCTTTCTCTTTCTCTTTTTAATATCACGTTGTGGAATGCTTAAAACAAATCTTACACTGATGAAATTATAACCATCAAGTTCATTTAAGATTTATGTGACAGCTTCTTATCAAGCTATATATTTGAATCATAAGTTATTTATAATATGCGTACCACCCAGACTGACTAACAGTTTAAGATGCCAAGAGTAAATAGAGAAATGTCACTAATTGCACTCACGAATGCATTTTTAATTACATACATACTTGTGCATAGTCGTAAATCATTAAGTATAAATTTTACTAGCAATTGTGGAGTAAATTGAGCGTAGTAAAATTTATAATTTAATACTAGAGACAGAGTAAAATGAGTTATAATTCTAATTACTTCTATAATATTACTTAGTTGTAAGGTAGTTACTGTTGTTTTTTTAAACAAACATGTTCATGTAATTGTAATTATAATGATATGAAGTTAATATAACTTTGTTACAGTGCCTGTATTTACAAATAAACATTCATATTGTTGGTTAAATTTGGACTATATACACAAACATCGTCAGAAATCATAACAAGTATATAATATATTTTTTTAATGTAGTTAAACATTTTGTAATAATTATGTTACTGGTATTTATTTCTTAACTTTATTGCAGTATAAACAAAAATACGATAGTGTCCATGTTTTTAGTTTAAATTAGTTTTAAAATTATTTTAGATTTTTAGTCTATAGTTCTGTATATTAAAACGTTAATTTAGTATCACTTACCTTGTTCCGTGTTAGAATGGGTCGTAAAAATAATACTAACTAGCTACCGTTCATCACGGCACATTATAGAAGGCGACCAAGAGACTGAGGATAAATAGATTCGATTGAGCAATCGACTAGCATCCTGTCACCAATGTTTCATCAGCTATCACGACCTTAATATTTATGCTAAAAATTTACCTAAATAATTACGTATCTCCGAGGTTCGGTCCGGTCCGAAAGTTTTAAAAAATGTGAATGTATGTTTACTATTTAAATAAAAATTTGTTCTAATTATGATCTATATCTTAGGTAAGAATGGTAAAGGAAGAAATCCGGTTCGAACTAGTTCCCGACGTTGGTAAAAACGTGACAGTTCTGAAGTCAGTGAAGTTCAACGTGAGTAACGATTGGCACACCGTGGAACTGGATTACAGGAAAGGCAGGATCAAGCTCACTGTGGACCACCATAATAAACACGCACAAATGTTTGGTAAGACTTACATTTAGGTTCTAAACCCTTTCGAGGCGGCGTTAATAATAGGTTAAGAGATAGGCTTATGGCTAACAAGCTAATGTGGTAAACTCTTCTTCGTATATTATTGTTTACTTGGTTAAGGACGTGAGTGTATGTAGCTTTTTATGAGATGCTTGTGATTATCTATTTGGATTAGAGACTATTATTTTACGTCGAGACTATAGTTGAAGGGTTGACTAAGGGTTTTTATTAACTAGTATTGAAGAATATTTATAGCTCAGAATTCAACAAATATATTCATTGTATTTTGCCATAGCTACATGTTAAAATTAAGATATTGTAGTACGACAATTACAGCTATAGCGAAATATTAAATTTATTATCTTAGGTGTTGACTTATCAACATATTCAAGTCATTTTTCATTACAGGATTAGATTTTCAGTTGCAAGACAAGATAGTGATTGGAAGTGGTCTGAAATCAGCTAATCTCGGATTAATTGGATGTATGCGGAATATTAAAATCAACGGATTGTTGATTGAACCAAGGTAACATAATCTATACGTGTTGTAAAAAGAAGCTTAGAGCAGAATAGATGTGATTTGCCTTAAAAAAATAAATATTATTGTTCATCCTCATAGCCCATCGACGAATCTCAATAGTATAGACAGTTTGGGTTATATGATCTCTTGAAGAGGTTTATAGTTAACACACATACTTTTCCTAAGATGTTGCCGTATCATGAAGTAAAAATATCGACTAACATATCGGCAAAACGATGCTACATTCGCTAGATTAATGATAAATTGAAAATCTACTACAGCTTGAAGTAAAAAGTTAAACAGTATACGCTTTTTTAATTATTATTATACCTGCTTACGAGAACATTATATTCTAGTCGCAGGTAACAATTTTGGATACCGATATTTCTTTCTGTACTCGATAGTCAACTATTTGTGTCCCGTGTTTCCCTCGACACATGCAAATCCGATTTCCTTTGAAAGTGCATTTCTATGTTATCGATCGATTGTGAATGAAATTAATGGTGTTTATAAATGGAAGAAATGTCCCGTGATAATGTATGTATGTAATGTTTATTGTATAGAGTTTGACCAGCTGCCTCTTGTTCTGGTATGTTGTAAGAAGCGACTAAGGAACTAAAGTTTTTCTTATACCAATACTTCAGTAGGGACCTAATCCGATACTTATTACATAAGATAACATCCATCGTGTAACATCAACATCATATTAACACACGTATTAGAATTAAAAGGTTATGTACTGAAAAAAGTTGTAGTTAGAAGGATATTTACTCAACGAGTATCTATATGAAGATAAATGAATCTCTATATAACGAAAGTGGTTTGAAAACGGTGAGGGAAAACATCGTGAGGAAACCTGCCTATCTCCCAGGATAGGTAATAGTCAGTGCCTATATACTGCGATATGGTTCACTACCTATCACGTTGGGTGCTGTCTATATAGTGATACGCGGGCTTCGAATGACCCATACCTAACATGCCTTCGTTTCGGAGATGGGCATTCAAGTCTCTGACTACCCCGTCATTATGAAAAACGGAGTGTGTATACTCAAGTCGTGAAGCGTATGTATGGTTTGAAAACCTGGAAAACTAGGGATTCTTAACGCCTCCTCTGAACACCAGATTCTCATTTATATATTAATTATAGGTTCGTGATAAACACAGAACGAGTAGTGGGTGAGGTGGCCATAGATGACTGTCGCTATGTAGACCCTTGCACCAGACCTAACACTTGTGAACATGGCGGCATCTGCTCTGTCAGGGAAGATAGAGTCATATGCAATTGTGATAATACTGGTGAGTAAAAGAATTGTATATATTTGCATTGGGTTAAGAAATATATGGTTCCTGTGTAATGTTTATTGATACATAAATAATTTGAAGAAATTGTTGTACTACAGACACATATACATGTCATTTTATGTCTTTTTAATTAGAGAGTTTTTCGTTTATATACTAACATTGTGTATAGTTAAAAAATTATATCGTTCGTGTCTGAAATATTTATTGATGGCTATACTAAGAATAAATTGATGAATTTGTTGTACTACAGACACATAGACATGTAATTTTATGTCTTTTTAATTGGAGAGTATTTCGGAGACTTAGCTTCTGGGTCATTTTCGTCTTAACTTTTAGTTAGAATGACATTCTTATGCATATATCTGAGTACGGGTGTCAATTAAGTGAAAGAGGTTTGGCACGATCGAGACAGATGGGAATCTCTGTCTAACAATGTACAGAGAACAGGGCGTGATGTGTATACGTACTCGTACTTATGCATTTCTGAGACTATCTTAGTCATTAATTTGCAATTACGACATATAATCGCAGCTTATGACTTCTTTTATTCTAATTTATAATAATAGTAGGTATTATTAGCCTTGTATTTATATTAGCCTGTATGTATTTTTTATATTATTTATTATTTATATATTTTTTATTTTAGCCTGTAAGGTATGTTATACTATTATGAATACTTATATAAAATTCTGATTCTAATGATGAAATGCTAAAATATTGTGTATCATAACCATATATCGTATATTTATTCATTGGGCTTAGTTCTATTTCTGTTCACCCTGCAGGTTACATAGGCGAGAACTGCCATTTCGCGACATTCCGCAAGACATGCGAGGAGCTGGCTCTGCTCGGGTACACCCGGAACGATGTTTATTTGATCGACATCGATGGAAATGGGAAATTTCCGCCGGCGCACGTCAAGTGTGAATTCCAGATTGAGGCGGATTCGTCCACGACTGTCGTGGAACACAATCTGCCGAGCCAAGTCGTGAGCTTTATTCTGTTTCTTAATACCAAGTTCTGTTTTTCTTTTACATAGACCTATGTTAGTACATAGGTCTATGTCATACTTTTCTCTATAGTGGAATAGGAGATCATTGATTCTCAATGTCTATATTCCTCCTCTTCTTCGTCTTGGTAGTAGAACTATTGGTTATTTGGTCGATTCATATCTCATTTATACGTTGATATGACTCTTTCTAATTAAACAATAATGGTATGAATAACCAGCACATTGAAACTTAGTCTTACGATGTCCTTATATAATGTATGAGAATTTTAATAACGTTAATGTGGAATATTGAAGATAAATCGAAAACCCGTCTTGCAAATTAAATTTAACATTAGTCTCCTGTTATTTCTTAACTTACCGTAATAGCTAATAACTAGTAGCGTTATATTTTCCCTTAATTTATACAGAAATTATGTGAAAGGCCTTCCTCAACCTTACTTACCATGAAAGCTATTAGTTCCTTTACTTTATAGTTATTCCTTACACATACACATACCTACCTAACTCACCTGTATAGCAATAGTCATTGATTTGTATTTTTCAGGACGTCCGCTCCGCTTCAGGCCAGGACTTTAGCTTCAAGATCAAATATCGGGAGTTCACGGCTGAAATGTTACAAGAACTCATATCGCATTCACTGTACTGTAGGCAGTACATCAAATATGACTGTAACATGGCTCCCCTAGAGTTACACAGTGCTACCTGGTTCGTCTCCTCGTCCAATGATACGGTTGACTTTCTGGGAACTGTCAAGAGGTAAGAAGTGTGAATATATGAGTACACTTATCATAAACATTTTATACATTCCGAAGTTTAAACGTAATGTCGATTTGTCTTTAAGCCTATTCCTAAAATAAGCCAGTAACCAGCAAGAGTTTGTAAACATTGATTGATGGGCGACTAAAGAAAAAACTCACATAATATTTTATCAAGAATATGTGCATTAGTAGTACAGACTTCAAGTAGTTGTTGAATCCGGAATCTTAACTGTCCAAAACTTTATTAAACCGGAGCCATGCTATTCTCCGCAATATAAAAAAATAACACGCGAATTTTAACCACCTTTCAAAGGCTTACAGGCCTAAGTCATATATAACATATACAGTTATTTTTCTAATAAATAAAAATGCAGTTTTTCTTTTTATCAAAATCCGTGACATGGTTCCTAAGAACAAATCTTCGTATCTCTTATAGTTTCAGACTCTCCCATACTGACCGTTTTTAATGCGCCAACCTGTATACTTATTCACAGAGGCTACTGCCCCTGCGGCGTGAACGGGACGTGTGTCAACCCATCGCAATCCTGCAACTGTGACTCCAACGACAACAAATGGCTGTCGGACGAGGGCATCCTGTCAGACCCCAAGAGTCTGGGCATCACCGAGATGTTCTTTCTGCAACAGCAAGACTTGACTGAGGAGGCCCAGGGTAGGATTACTCTGGGGCCGCTCGAGTGTGTTGAGACTAGTAAGTATGAGTATTGGTATTGGGAGGTGCGAGTTAAAGTATGTACGTAAATAAATACATACAGGTCATGCCCGTTTCTGAATTATGTAATGATTAATAATATTTAGGAGACTATTACAGCGATTGAACTAGCCCTTATACTAGCCTATAGAGGGGTAGAAAGTGAGTTCTTGAGTATTATTTCAGTAATATTTGGCCCTAATATTTATTGCTCATAATATTGTTTAGTTTCGAAAATCTTTTGGTGCTTTAAGTAACATAAAGAACACTTTACTATTATTAGTCCTTGTCAGAACATCCTCTTTACATAATCAATATATGGCATAAACATATCGGAAGCAATTTTTGACTATTTAGTCAACACGAAAATTATTAAATGATCTTTGCAATTGTGTACAAGTGCTATTTAGTAATTGCTTCCGAAGAAATGTTAGGTTTTTTCAGATCATAGACAACGGTGTTGCCAAACACTATTATATCAGTTATTGGTAGGTTAGTTGACTAAACAGAACCCAGTAGCAATGGTATGTGAGAAAATAACTCAATACTGTCATTGTATGTTTGTATGTTGCAACGGTTCTCTATTTAACCTGCATATTATGTATACGGTTCAGATATAACAGACAGACACAAATACACAAAACAATGAACAAGTAAGACATTAAATAATTAAGAACCTATCGTACGTATATTAGTTTGTACAGCAACGGGGATAAAACTATAGTGAAAATGGCGAAAAAACGAGAAACTAATTAGTCGTTTTGTAGATTACTATAAAAACGATATGTATATGAAATCAATTGCTTGCTATTAATTGGCTATAAAATAAAATAATAATTTCTACTTATAATTTCACGTTCTTGAAGGAATTAAAGGACAGAACCTTGGAGGGACAATAATTTGACGACCTCCGTGGCGCGATCGGTTAGACGCCTGAACGCTAATAGTGAGGTCCCGGGTTCGATTCCCGGTGGAGGCAAAGTTAAGAACTACGCTTTTCTTTTGCTTTCCAGTCTGGTCGTTGATTATATATGCTGTATATGTATTTATCTATATATAATATGTATACATTTCTAAAATATACGTTGACTAGTACCCTTAACACAAGTCTTAAATGTACTTACCAAGGGGCTAGTTCAATTGGTGTAATAATGTCCAAATATTATTATTATTAATAAAATGTATACTATTCCATTTTATTTTTGACCATGTATTCGAAACCGCCTTAGTACCCTTGAATTTCATTGCTATTGTTAATTGGCATATGAACCTGCTAATAAATTATTTATAGCATCGTATATGACAAAGTATTATGACCGCGAATCAAAAGTTTTAATAATTTCATGCATTCTTGTGCTCAAGGTTATTTACTTTTGAGTTACATTAAATATACATACATACATATGCTAGGCATCTTCTAGGCCACGTTTTAGCATGAATATTGTGTTTCTGATGGTATATGGAACATTTGTGGCAGGTTGCTAGCCCATCATTCAATAGCTTCCATTGATCCCTAGTCTCTTAGTCACCTCCTACGATATGAGGGGGAAAACGGTAGATAGTACACATTCTTTAAAGAAAAGTATGAATATATAAATTTACTATACAATACCATTTGTAAATTTGGCTATCCAGCAGGGCAACGCAAAATTCAGGACACTAGTGGCGCTATGTATACATATATTAACTTTTGTTAGATTTTTTATGTTTTTAGATTGTTCATTTAATTTTTATTTGTAAAATGTATAGAATTGAAATCCATTTTTATTCCTCAGATACACAAAGATACGTAGTGACCTTCACAACCTCCCAATCGTACATAGAGGTTCCAGGTTGGAGAAAAGGCGATATAGCCTTCAGTTTCAGGACTACTGGAACGAGTGCCATCTTGCTATTCCAGCCTCCTATACGACCTAATTATCCATCCTTCATGGTCGCTCTTACTAGCGGTAAGTGTATACATATTACGCAAAAAATTTAAGGAATTTCAATGTTATGGGTACCAATATTTCGATAAAACGAACGTTATTGTTTATTTGTAGATTTAGTTTTTAGACTTGTGTTTCCATAACAGTAAAAAACTTCTAGCAAGCTAAGATAAATTAAATGTTTTGTTACATATATATTACTGCTGCGCCGAAGTACCATATTGGTCCAAATTACGCACATGTTTTAATTTTGTTGTGAAAACTTGAAACAAAAAGACAATTGTTACCTCCAAGGTTACTTTTTATTAAGTCCCAAGCCTACAGGACAAAAGTATTCTACACACAATAGGTATTTTATCCAGCCATCCTTTCAATGTGGCAACTCGAACCAACGCGTAAATTGACACCTCGAGGCGACGTTTTCAGCTCAATTTCAGGTTTTTGTTATATTCCAAACCTGTCCCGCATTTCGCGTATTACCTAGCCTGCCTATGACAAAGGCTTTCGGGCTTTCAGAACACGAGCTCACATTCAATTTCACTTTGAATACGGGGACCACCAGAAAACTGGTTATCAACTCCAAACGGAAACTTAACGGAGGCGAGTGGCACAAAATATGGATTGACTACAACTTCTACCATGTCCGTTTTATGCTGAACACGGAGTACCAGATGCTGAATCTGCTTCAGGAGGAAGAATTTGGCCCCTTTGAGGGGTCTATGTTCATTGGTGGAGCCACCGCGTAAGTGTTTTGTTTTTTCCATTCTCGTATTTGTAATGAAAGAAGTTAAGTAGGATGTTGATGAAATTTATAGTAAACACGAACATAAATTGACGGTCTTTTGTCATTTTAGGTGTAAATTCTTCACCTGGTGAAAATCGAGACAGTTTTAAAATTACTTTATTTTTTAATTTATTTCTATTAATTCGTCAATAATCGTAAAGCTAGTACACCAACTGCCTGTATTCATGTTGTTCCTTAATACCTTCCGTATATTTTTGTTATACTATCGGGATCTTTATGACCGTGAATATTGGAAGCTTCATGATCGTATCCCATATTTCAGGTTGCTACCTCATCGCCCAATAGATTCCATTGACCCTTAGTCCCTTAAAAGCCTCCTACCACAACAAAGACAGACAAGTTAACATACTATATACATCCTCAACGAGACATGTCACTCAATTTCTCATAAAGTAACGAGACCAGTCTTTTATTTATTGACCCCAATCGCCCGATTAGTCGGCGCATTGTTATTGCCGAAATAACATTCACTCGCTGGTTCCGGGTCCACGCTGATTGTCTCTAAGTAGACAACCAATTTACTGTCAATTTAATAGCTTATTAACGTGGATTGGTTGGCAAAAGAAACAAGTATTGTTTGTTGCTGCTAGTCCAATATTTCTTAACATTGAGGAAGCAGTGATAACGTTTATGTGAAATAAAGAATTTCAATATTCTTAGGGGTGAATTGTCATTTAAGATATGTTTCCGGTATATCGTAAAAGGCGATGAAGGGTTAATTATAATTGGTTGGGAAGCAGCCTAGGAATCTGTACCTAATATTATCAGTGTCTTGAGAACCCTACCACACTCTGATAGCGATGACTATAAAGATATTTTTTTATATAATTTAATTTTTATTTGTACTTTAAGTTTATAGTTACAAGATAGCATCTCAACAATTTTAATTATCATTGTTTACATATAGTCCTTTTCAATGACATTACTAGCCCATTGTGTCAGCTTAAACGACAAACAGACAAAATAACGTGAAGATATGTATATGTATGTATGTGTAGTACCTATAACCGCCGAGAGTGTATGAGAGGATGTATGAATATCAATGAAGCGAAAGTGGTCTGTCAGGATCGGGACAAATGGGCATCCGTGATCTCTGCCTACCCCTCTACAGGGAATTAGGCGTGATGTGTATGTATATATGTATGTATGTAGTATGTATGTGTATACAACACATAATTTTGATCTAACCCACAGGGATCATCTAAAGAAATCCGCCGTCCACCAAGGCTTAATAGGCTGCTTCCGTGGTTTAGTCGTCAACGGAGAGATACTTGACATATACAGCTATATGTCAGTGCACCTGTCAGAAATTATAAAGGACTGCAAGCCTTCTTGCGTGCCTAACCCGTGCCAGAACAAAGCTATATGCAAAGAGCTGTGGTCCAGTTATGAATGTATTTGTAAGAACCCTTGGGCGCATTTGGGAACACACTGTGAAGAGAGTAAGTATTTTGGACTAGGATAAAGTATTTGGAACGTGTAATACGTATGTACTGGTATATGATAGGAACGTTTACCTTTAGAGGGGGAGAGATGACAGTTGATGTTTTGAAAGTCGTGTAATTTTAATATTGTTTTGAATTATGTGTATTTTGACCATTTTCCATAATGTGTAGTATATGTGAAGGCATGAAAAAAAAACAAAAAAATTAGATTATATCTCAATGTACGTTTTAGAAAAACATGAACGAAATTTGAATCTTATGCTATTAAAAAGACTCGAAATGTAATTCTATTTAAGTCACACGACAATTGTTGGAAAAAATATAATACATAAAATTTTGACTATCTTGCTCAATTCCTTGTTTTATAAAACAGGGAACACATATATAGTATCCATACTAAAAATAAAAAAATAAAATTATTTTTATTTAATTGGCGACATTGTTCTCAAGGCGGTTGTGCGTAGTGTGAAGAACAGAAGAGCATGTATGAGAAGGATAATGGGTGTGAGTGAATCAAGAGAGATTTGTCTGGATCGTTCTGAGTGTCGATCGATAGTCTCTGCCTATACGTTGGGGACGTAAAGGCATGAATATATGTATACGTAAATATTTGTTCCCTCTTATTCAATTCCTACACCAACACGTATCAAAGTACTTATAACTGTCAACCCATAACGGTGCGAACCCAATCACTTATACAGTGAATTAGGCATTAAGAATACAAATATACTCAACACTCTCCACCATACCAGTATTTACTCAGACCTTCAGAGATTTAACCTTCGCAAACAACCTTAGTAACCCTAGAACTCATGAGACACTGAAGTGGAACTGAGTAAATAAAGAATACGGTTTGCGAATATTTCCACGGTTTAACACTAAGGCTTTGTGAGTGCCGTTATTCGTTTAACGGTATGGGAAGTTAGAAGGTTAAGAAATAAAAGGGTTGATATAAAACAAATACTTTTAAGACCACCATCCCTAGCGGCGAAGTCAGAGGTTTGCTTGCCCATTTCCGCATCTCCGATAATAGTGACTCTATAGTCACCTTAAACTCAAGTGTTAGCCAGATAGTTTGTACCTGAAGTTACAGGTAATAAAACGTCGCGTCTGTTTTTGAATGAAGGAGTGGGTAACAAATTCCATATTGATGTAAGGCAGCATTCGACTAATACAATATGCTGAATAAAAATATTACCTAAGATACAATATATACAATAAAACACTTATAACAATATTGTGAATTCTCATTCTAAAGTAACTGGATGTAAAATTGCAATTTAATTCATACAAAACCTAGACAGAGCGATATTAATTAACAAATACTTCTTTTCACAGATATAAACATAAAAGCATTAACGTTCCAAACCCGAGAATCTTATTTAAAGAAAAACTATTTAGTGAACGAGGAAACCGAGCACGAAAAGGAGCGGCTCAAAAAGATGATGACTGAAGACGTTCTAATGAACCTCAGGACTTACGACGATAATGCCCTCGTCTTATACGCGAACGACAATTTAAACAACTTCATTCACATCTTCATTCACAACGGAACGAAGATTATTTACCTGTTCAATCACGAGGACGAAATTGTAGAAATGAACGTAACGTATCCAAAAATCAATAAAGGAGCGAGTGTCCAAATAGCAATAATAAGGACAGATAATACTACAACCTTACACGTAAACAACAAAAACGTGACATATTCCAAAGTGGCGAAACTCTTGACCAATTATACCAACAAGCCGTGGATTAATCCAGAACTAGGTAAGGAAGTTTTAATTAATAAACTTTGATCGATCATTTTGTACGTCAAAACTTAAAGTACACTACACACAGTCGTGAGTGGATATAAGTTTGGCGGATAAAAGCCGCCACACACGTTTATGGGCTCGTTTGCACGTATAAAGGGGTGATACGCAGCATTTGTGACGTGTTTGTGTGGAACAGATGCAAATTTGAATCCCTGGATTAACTTTGATTCTAAACGTGCGTATGGTTATTAAATCTGAAGTTCTATTTACACTAAAATAAAATATAATATATATAATGAAATATAATAGAATAGTTTATACAGCCTATCGAAAACCACTTCTCATCAGAAACTATGTAAACACTCACTATTAAAAATGTAATAACGTCAGAATGCTAACTAGCTGCCGTGCTTCCCGGCGTGTCGTATGAGGCCACTAAGGTACTATGGATACATACAATCTAATGGGGCGATCGACCAGCAACCTGTCCCTAATATGCCATATGGATATTGGAGATAATCTCATGTCACAAAGGTGCTGTCCAAACCGTAAGGGATTTAAGAACGTAAATATATATGTAAACTTGGTTAACTATTTACATACCTAACCTAACTATTGCTCCTTTTACTTTATAGAGGTAATACGTCCCCAAAGGCCGCCAGCTCCACCAACAGACTATTTCCAAATGAACCTAGGCGGCTTCGACCCCTACTCCTTGCACCTGGCCCCAAGGTCCCAAGACTATCCCCAAGGGGGGTACGTGGGCTGCGTTCGGGGATTCAAGATCGCTGACCATGTGGTCGATCTGTCCAAGAAGGCGCAACAGGCTGAAGATAATTTAGGTAAGGAAATAATCACTACATAGTATAAAACAAAGTCGCTTTCTCTGTCCCTATGTCTCTTTGTATGCTTAAATCTTTGAAATTACGCAACGGATTTTGATGCGGTTTTATTAATAGATAGAGTGATTCAAGAGGAAGGTTTATATGTATAATAACATCCATCAAATAGTGGAGTAGGCTCTATATTTTATACCCGTGCGAAGCCGGAGCGGGTCGCTAGTACGTATATATTATGAGTATACCGTAATAGTCTGGGATGTGAAAAGAATGATAACTAGTTGCTGTTCTTCATAGCAAGTCGTAAAAAGTGACTAAGGGACTAGTCAATGGAACCTATTGGGCACGGTAAATAAATATCCGTACCTTTACATACGTGAATTTGATATTGTCATACATAGTATATATATGTACATTCACCTCCTTTATTCCTTTTTTAGGGTTGGAGAAAATCTCGGAGACTTATATTATCTCCTTGGTAAATTTTTAGCCTGAATATTGGAGGTTTGATGTCATAATCGAACAATAGTGACAGGTCGCTGAGCGTTCGCCCAAAAGATTCCATTTATCTAGTCCCTTAGTCGCCGTCTACGACATACGGATGAACGGCAGCTAGTTAGCTTTTCTTGCTTCCTAGACTAGCACGGAACGTAATTAAATATGTTTTCAGTGATACCTAAATATGTTTATAAGCTTTAATATGAACCAAAACCAGTCCCCGTTCTCAGCACATAATAAGGCCCATCTCATTACAGACTTAAGCGGCGTTTTGCCTGAATGTAATATGAAATGCGATTCAGAGCCGTGTAAGAACGGCGGGCTCTGCACCGAGGACTTTACGAATCAGGAAAGCAGCTGTAATTGCGAGTTAACTAGCTTCTTTGGGGAATATTGTATGGAGGAGAAAGGCGCGGATTTTAATGGAGAGAGCATCCTGCAGCGGAAATTCATGCTACCAGGACCCATTCTCAAGGTGCGTTGGCGGGAGTGTGAATTGTTTGAGGATTGTTAGGGTTTAATGGTGGAAGTTGGCTTTTGTCAGGGATGGGAACTGATAAGTAATGACACGTTTTTTTAGTAAGCCTAAAACAGAGAGGGCTTGGAAAAATATCGATATTTTTAGACTAGATATACAAATTCATTATCAAATCCATATTAATATAATAATATGAATATTAGTGTTGATTTGATAATAATATTACCATAGTGCTAAAATTGCTAAATAAAATTCAATGCATATAAAACTCTTTCAACGCAATGTTTTTCTTCAAGTGTATAACAAACACTTAAAGAATCTTAAAACGCTTGCAACCAATCACCTATGTTCATATATTACTCCATACCATGTTCATTGGTCACTTATAAATACAGTACGTATATGTCTAAGTACACAAAAATACTCGTGATTAATAACTAGCGGGACTTATCATATCACACACACATACACATATATTAGTTATTAATCATGAGTATAAATCGCGAATCTCTTAAAACTATAAAAATACTCGTATAGAATTTAACAATAATACCTATACATAATTAATATTTTTGTTACAGGTTAAAATCAAACTAGCTTTTTCGAGCAACGATCTACGGCAGAAGAATACGGTACTCCTATTAGTACAAACTGAGAATAAGTAAGGATTGATTTATATATAGAAAATCCAGTCATGATCTTGTATATTATTATTCCCAAAAGATAACTAACGATAGTCATATTAAGCTTATTATTGGGGACATTATAAATAAAAGAAGCTTAATGAGTGATCTTAAACATACATATATTGGCGACTGTATTTCCTTAACGATTTATGCAGACATTAATGATCGTCACCTTGAACGATCCCAACAAATCTCTCGCGCTTCACTTACAGCCCTTAACCTTCTCATACATGCTCTTCTGTCCTTCAAAGCCCTCGGTACGTAATGCCTTAAACTTATTCTCCAAAAAGGTTCTAACTTGAATAGTCACACATTCTTTCTATCCAAAGCAACAAAGCAAATTTAAAAAGGCTAAAGGTCGCCGTACTGAATATATCTGTTTTTATAGACGCAGCTACTATCTTCTGGTAGCTATAACGCAGGATGGCTACCTGAAATTCGAAGAAGATAGAGAGGAAAACGCCTATGGTGCTGAAGTGAAGAACAGGAATTTTCTTAACGGTATGTTTTAGTTATAAGTTAAGTACAAGTACTCAGTTGTTTGAAAGATAACTAGAAATTGTTTATATATTGCGATACATATTTATTCATTTACGTCATTAATCCCTTTTGGGGTTAACAAAAGCTCGGCGTTATGAAACCTTGGTTATATCCAGAATTCTTCAAATCAGAGTAAAAATTTATCAAAATCAATCAAGATTGCGATCAATGGTCTCTGCCTGTCCCATTACATAAATAAAGCCGTGAATATGTATGCATATTAAAGCTTTACATCGTTTTCGAAAAAAAAATTAAAGTATCTTTATCCTGTCTGGCAGCTTCAACTTAGAACATAGAATAGAACCTATTACCTACTATTGTACATTTTCAGGAGCTCGACACTCAGTCTACTACACGAGAGTGGGTCACGAGGCCAAACTGTTGATAGACAGGATTGAAATACCTCTTGAGAAGTTGCCCTCTCAAGGCTTGTGGGAGGTCTTCGATATAGGCTCCAATGAGGTCCAGATTGGAGGCCTGAATACCACCGACCCCAGGCTGAAGATATATAAAGGATACAATGGCTGCTTATCTAGTAAGTAGTAGTATGTAATATCTGTTTAATTGCCATTCCAGGCTGCTGAGATATCAATATCAACTGACAGCTGCTATCACCATGATACTGTAACCCAGCCCACATGTAGTCTTCTTTAATCAGAAACGAATAAATTTTGAGGTTATTTTGCAATTTTGTAACAAACGGGTGTCAAGAGTTTGTATGAATGTGGAAGATTGAATAGTTAAAGCGTCGCGCCAAAGAATCTTAAGGTTTTTTCTACAAGACAAAGATATTTGAAAGACTGGTGACATGATACAGAGATTTTTACGATTAAAGGTGGTAGTAGGGGAAATAGTTTGAGGTTTTATAAAACTGTTTTTTCTCAGATATCTACGTAGAGATCAACAACTACACGATGAAGCCGTTGGAAGAATACATGCTGTTCACGAGGAGCGATTCGGAGCAAGTGAACGTGGTGAACGCGCAAGGAGTTCGCAGTGCCCAGTGCTCGGCAGACTTCGACGAATCCTGGCCTGAGCAGGATCAGCTGGGAGCCACTAGGAATGGCAGCTTCCTTATTGTAAGTAGAACTAAAAGTAACTTAACGTAGGGTTTTCTAATTAGCTTAATCAAGTTTAATGACACTTTCTAAGTGGTCCAAACTTACTGTAAGAAAAATATGAAAAAAGCCATAGTGATGCTTGAGCAGCCTTAATGACAGTTGCTCAAATCAATCAACATAAGAGTAAAGTTTTCTGCATTGCTATTTTATTTCTATTGGTTCAGTAAGATATTGATTTCATACAGTTTACTTTAAAACGGACATGAAATTTAGAGATTAATAACAAAACAATAGGTTCTATCACAGAGTCAAAATACATAGAAGATGTATGTATGTTCTTGTTATTATAGAGCATGGACAAAACTTGGGTAGAAGACCCTCCATCCCGCGTTCCGTACGATTCTTTGTACCAACAGCCTGACACGGAAGAAGAAAATACAGACAGATTCTTCATAGCGCTCATAGTCATATTCATCATGGGTTTATGCTACTGCGGTTACCATGTAAGTTTTATAAAGCGATTGTTACTAGGAGATTACTCTAGCAAGCTATTCTAACAAAACCTTACGAAGACGATTGCAATTGTATTGTTTCGACGAAATATATTCTTCTAAAGCTTAAAAATATGAAACGAAATAGCCTCGAATAGGTTTTCTAACTATATAATAGTAACATCGCTGAGTGTGTGTGAGAAGATGTATGAGTGTCAATGAAGCGACGGGGATCCGTGAGCTCTACCTACCCCTCTACAGGGAATCAGGCGTGATGTGTATGTATGTATGTACATCCAACATAACAAATCCGACTCGGTTATCACTTAACCCAATTTTATTATTAATCCATACAAACATTTCAATGCCAAATATCTATTCTTGATATTATCATTTCAGATGTGGCGAACCCATAAGATGTACAAAGCGCGTCTTGACAAAGAAGCAGACGAGAAGATATTAAGAAGTAGGGAGAAAGCTACAAAACTTCAAGAACCATCAGTTACCTTCATCCAAGTAAGTAACACAATTAAATGAACAAATATATGTTAATTAATACTGATAGTTGAAGGAAATTCTTATATGAATTGAGAGAAAAATGAAAATTACAAGAATAAAATATAGCCATGATCAAGTTAATACACATCTCTATTTGTTAACTAAGTTGGTCATTACGATAACGTATAAAGATACGTAGTAAGAGGAAAAAATATAAAAGTCATTCAGACATTGCATATCTTTATTTATATGAGTAGCAATAAAGCTTAAGTGTTTTGTCAGGATCGGAACAGATAGAGATACGTGATCTCTGCCTTCTGTAGATGAGCTACAGGGAATGAGACGTGATGTGTATGTATGTAAGTATGTTCATCTTTATTTCTACTAAAGGTTAATAAAGAAAACGGTGACATCAATGAAGACGAACCAAAGAAACCCAATGGAGTCACCATAGACATTATGCCGACAGTTGTTGAAATAAACGAAGATGCACCAGTGAGTCGACGAGGATCTTTACGCTTTAGAGGTGATAGATATCCTACATATTTCTCATTAAACCCCTAACTAACACTCGAGCACAGATAATATAATACGCCTCGAGTATTAATGGTCATGAAAGTATATTTATCAGGTGGACATGGTTAGACAAAACTAAATGCTTCTGAATATTTTTGGAGCTTGAACAATACATATACCTATTAAATTGCTGTGAATGTTAAATAGGTGTCTGAGAAGGTAGTTGTTTCAAAGAACTGGAAAAGAACAGATACAGATTTTATGAAAATTTGTCATCATATTCGAGTAAAAAGTAATAAATTATGTACTAACTTATTGATTGAAAACATTACAATAAAGTCCCCACAAAAAAGTTGAGTGTCTGCTAGAAAATTTTTCGACTCTATAATAAAAGCATTCCTAAAGGAGTTCTTTTTCCTCAGATATAGTAGACAAAGACATAGCTTGGGAGCCTTTGGAAGAAAAAGATGAGACCCAGGAAGATGCTGAAGATTTGAGTGAGAAGACCAGCGATCAAGTGTCAGACAGCGCATACAATGATGATGATGACCTAAGCGATGACGCTGCTGATACTACTTCTAATGAAAGCGTAAGATCCACTACTACTTAATGGTACCGTCAATGTTAGAATTGGTGAAGGCAGAGCAGGAATTATTTGATGAGATAGCGAGCATAGGTTTTGCTAAGTTACACTTTTATTCAAGATATTTTGAGTAACATTGAAAGCTTGAAATAAAAATATTACCTTTTACACTTTAATTCGTCAATGGAATCTGTTGGGCGATGGGCTCACAACCTATCACCAATGTTCCTTAATATGACATCACAACCCCAGAATTTATACTAGAAAGTGAATCTGTTGGCAGATGGACTCACAACCTATCACCAATGTTCCATAATATAACATCACAACCCCAATATTCATGCTAAAAAGTGACGTTAGAGATTAGTCTCAAAGGTTCTGTCCGATCCGAAAGGGATTCGAGGACGTGATTGAATATGTATATATTATGTCTAAGTGAAAAACTTAACTAAGTATGTTTTGTACTACAGATACCAACAGCAAGTACCAAGGAATTATCTAACAGGGGCCCACCTCCAGTACGAAGCACACCCTTGCCATTCAAAATAGATGAGGATGAAAACAACGAAGCGAAGGACGATAGTGAAAACGAAAATGACTCGAATGACTTTCAAAACAAAAAACATAACCTCAATAAATGTTAGTTGTAGAAAAATATTTAAATACTTCATTTTTACTAAATAGATGAATAAATCAATATTTGTGTTATTAAATTTGTTTCACTAACTGTAATATCATAGCTTCGAGCGTCACAAGTTCATCGAACATAACCTTAGTTTTATCCAGGTTCCTCCGGGAACCGTGAGGCAGAGTTTTGAGTGTGCAGCATTCTATACAAATCCTGCAGTGACTTGGACATTATGATTATCTCGTCAGCGAGGCGTAGGTGTGTGACGCATTTGCCATTGATATTGATACCCATCGAGTGAATTTATAAACACTTTTGGGGAGAGAACATTCCCTCGGACTCGTCTTTTGTTTTTGGACTTAACAGATATCGTTGCCATACTATATAGGCTCCTCAGCACCTGCAAATATAGCCAATCGATCTGCTTCACTGCAGTAATTCTTAAACAGCTTAGATCTAAACCAAGTTTTGGCATCAATATTGAAACTTTTCGTATATCTGAAGATAACATTATTCTAAGCTGTCAGATTATAATACCGCTGACAGTACGTCAGTCCACCAATGACAAAACAGACTTCTCAAAAAATAGTTGTAGGTTTTACTCCAATTTGTTGAAATATATTTTAATATCTTTGTTGTGGGAAGGTCTTGTGAATAATGGACGACATGGAAGTAGAAAAAGAAAGAATTGTGGCCTTCCCGTCGCAGCTTCTGGTTACTACAGTATGTCATCCTATGGAATATGCAAAAGTGCTGATCCAGTTGGGTTACGAGCCCCTGCCTCCACGCCGCTCTACCACTTTGTTTGGGCGTCCCGCTATGATATTACCCAACGTATTCCAGTACATAAAGCACATCAAGCAAACCGATGGATTCCTTGGATGCTACAGAGGTTTATCGGCCAAAGTATGCGGACTTCTACTTTCGAACCAGCTATCACCAAAAGTTTTAAATTCCTTTATTAGCGAACTGCCGGATCTCAGTGACGTGCCCAACATCATCAATGATGAAGAACCTAAAATCGACGATTACCTTAAGTTAGCACGACGTGACATAATCATGCAAACTGCATCAGTCGTGGTTTCCTATCCATTCCATGTTGTATCTATCAGAATGATGGCTTCATTTATTGGCAAAGAAGAGGATTACAGATCCATGCTCAGTGCCATAGTGTCAGTATATCGCGATGATGGTATTCTAGGATTCTTCCATGGTATGATACCTAAACTGATTGGCGATATCACTTGCATCTCAGTGACTGCAGTCCTTGCATTCTATGTAAACAAATACCTAATAAAGACCAAAGAAATGAGGCACTACACCTTTCCTATTCTGACGTTCATTACCAGCACATTCACTTATCCTTTGATGGTTGTGTCTACTTGTATGGCAGTGGCTGGATCAAGCCTTAAGGGGGGGAATCCACCAAATATGCCAGCATACACTTCATGGCAGTCTTGCTGGAGAGACCTCATGCAAAACAAGCAGCATAAGCGTGGCTCCTCCCTTATTTTCAGGTATTACATTGCCCCAGTATCTTCTGCGAAGTAAAATTATTTTACTTCGATATTTGCATTTACTACATCTTTTGTTTCCTAAGTGTTATTCACGCTATTATTGACTTTAGCGAATTAGATTGCCCTAGTGACTGTACAACATTGCTGTAAATAATTTGATAAATAGATTGAAATTTTGTGCAATGTGAATTTTTTCAGCTACATCCCGAGTAGGTTGTGGTTCTTGAGAATATATATTGTTTTTTTGTTAAATGTGTTTTCATTTTACACCCTAAAAAGAATTTTAGTTTACTTTCTGACTCTCAGCCATCTATATTATCATCAACATAGCAATCTAGAATCTGGTTTAGATATACTCTTAAAGAGATAAGACTATCAGCATATCTATCAAGATAGATGACCCACATAACTGAGAATATTTACATACAGTGAATCAGTTTGTACAAAAGGCATATCAACAGTGTATAACTGGATTAACTTAAGAAATCTAAAATTTAAGTGGTATCACTAATGTATAAAAAGGCCTGATAGCCTTTGGCACACCTTGTACCATATTCACTATGATGCTATAATAGTGTATTTATATTCCCATCAGGGTAGTAAGTACCTTGGAGATATATTATCTTCTATGTTACGTTTTACGTATCTACCATTTGATGCACATAAATTATATACATATAAAGAACTTATGAACAATATTATTTTGCTCACCTGCTTATTTATTACACTATCTTCTAGAAAACTTATTACTTGTTAGACAAGGACTTATTAGCTTAATTTTATGAAAGTATTATCTTTGCTAAACAATGTTTTCATAAATATTTTTACCACCAGAAGTTAACTATAATAATGCATTTATAGCAAAAATAAATCTGACTTGAACAGAATCTAGTGTAAGCAATACAACTCAATTGCTTGTGCTAGGAACACAACAGTATAGGAATAAAATCCTTTCTACAGAACCTAGAAATTACTATTTTACGCACAACATCGAAAACAAAGCTGCCAGTCATGCATGATACCAATGACCTTTCTCTTAATATGTTGGAGAAAACTTCAATAAATTGAAGAAATTTCAATAAATTTATTTAGATGCTTTTTACAAAGGTTGGTCACTATCTGATGAGTATTCAATACAATATAGTAATGAAAATCTGACCAATCTCTTAACGTTCTTGGTTATGACGTGCACTTTGCATCAGGAAATGAAAGTAAGAAGATAATATAACTCAGTAAGTGGTGCTTATGAGACCATTGAATTCAGGTAGGTAGGTAACTGCATTGTCAGTAACAAGACGAAAAGGATCCGTGATCTCTACCAACCCCTCTGTAGAGAGACTGGCGTGATGATTATGTACATACATATGACAAAAAGACAAACACGTTCACGACCATTAACCCTTGCAGGGTAGTTGTAGGTTCTAGTGTCCATCTCTCAATTGCGAAGGTAGTAATTCCATGACCACCTTGAACCCACGTATCGAGTCAGTACTCAATATAACAGGTGGTAAGCCATATGTGTATATTGTATAATAAGAAGATAAATAATAACTACAAAAGTAACGTAATATTAATTTATTTTAGACAATGTGTGCGCTTTAATAAATTCTCCTACCAACTCATGCTTCAACTGGGCTACAGCTTTTCTATAAACAGCCGGCGACAGCTGTGGACTACCCAATTCATTTTCAAACTTGATATACTCCAACCACTCTGTCACATTATCCTTTCCATGATGTTGTAGCATACAATCGTAGCATTTTCTTATGAATTTTGGGTTGATTTTTTCTTGTTCCTTTTCAATATCAATCATGATTTTATGTAATTCTATCTGCATAGGTGGAGTTCTTAGGAACTGCTCATAGAGGTCTCTAGCTGCTTTTAAACCGCTTTGCTGGTACACTTTCTTGAGTAATTTAGGCTTGATAGACATTATTATATAGTTTTCACAGGTGTCAAGCTTATTGTTCAGTGTTTTCAGCTGTAAGACAAGAAATAGGTTAGCTGTTTGAATGTTCATAGTATAAAATAAATCATAAAGGGTTTATTTAAAATAGAATATTTCCTAGTCACAGCTATGTCATTATAAATAAAGGAAAGCCTTTTAAAATGTTGGTATAAATGTTAGTTTTTAAAACTGAAAGACATCATGTCTCAAACTCCTGGTCACTCCAACAGGATTTAGGAACTTGAATGTATAAGTAAATCTTAAGTGATAGACTGACTACCATCAACAAAATGAATAACACTACATTCCTCAATAATTATTCAGAATAACAACTTATTCAATGTGACATAAAGTTCTTAGCAACTGTTTGTCTATCTTATATAGATGTTGATATCTTGTTATATCCATTATGAATGTAAGCATTTATATTCATACATACATACACACACGCCTGATTCCCTGTAGAGGTGTAGGCAGAGATCAAGGATCCCCATTTGTCCCGATCCTGACAGACCACTTTCGCTTCATTGATACTCATACACACATCATATATATTACAAACGCATTCACGACCATTAACCCTAGCGGGGTAGTCAGAGGTTCAGGTTTCCATCTCCGCAATTGCGAAGGTAGTAATTGCGCACGTGTTAAGCAGATAGTACTCAATGTGACAGGTGGTCAGCCATGTCGCCATTTACAAGCACTAACTACATACAATACATATATTCACACATACCATTTCACCCGAGCTAACATTATCAATCATCACATCCCATAAGTGTAATTTATCACTATCATTTCTCAGTTTCTTGTTCGCTTCTTGTAATATTGACAACATTTGCTTATCATTGTCTTTGTGAAGCAACATCTTTTCTTGCCATAGCACTTTAGAAGACGGGTTACTCTTCAACGCTGCTTCTATTATCTGGAATACATAATATTACATGCACTTCATGACCATTATTTCTTGAAGGTAGTGTGTTAACTAGAAAACACCTAAAGTGATATGTGGTAAGTTATGTTACCATTTCTAAGTACTGACTTTTATATGTTTTGAATACAATACATTGTATACTTACAAATACAATCAGTGCCATTTGAAGAAGGAGGCATTATTCACTTTATAATACATATACTAATTATATGTCATCCAAAGAATTCTCGCAACTACTTTTACTTCATTGACAAGAAATTATAGTTTTTCTTAACTTCTAATTTTAGTATATCAGCTAGGTGGATGACATTTGTATTATTTGGTTAACTCCTACATACTGGATAACATACATACATACATACACATCAAACCCTTATCTCTGGACTCTATCCCTCGTAGGCAAAGATGCTAAAGCCACATCTTTCCTGAACCTGACAAATGCTTTCCCTTTATTCACTCTCATACACTTTTCATACACACTGGCTAAGTTATAGATTTATTTACTGGATTTGTTTACTAACCTCTAAGAGTTCTTCTTTACTAGTCTCGTCATCAATCCTCAGCATTTGGAACCCAAAGGCATACATCTCGTCACTCAATATGCCACTTTCATGACCGAATTTCCAAGCTCTCTTCACTGCATGTATTTTCTGTGTCTCTGTACAGGTTATGCTGTCTAAACCCAATAGCAGGTGTATGTATCTCGTACAAAGCTTCGGATCTGAAAACTGATAATGGAATAAAATTAATTCATATCAATGTAGTAATAGTGTATACCCTATTCTACTATGCATGAACTCTGTACAGCCTGGAAATAAGAAGGGCTTACAGGTCACACAGGATGAAAAAGGAGTGAGGAATTTGCCACTGCCAATTTTAGCAGTATAGTAAGAAATGCAGCAATATAAGAGCTAAATATCTTTAAATTTTCATGCTAGTTGCAAATTTATTTATAAGACTAGTGTTTAATCTACACTATTGAACAATACATACCCTTTGCAATGCCTCTTCACAAACAGCTACAAAATATTTCAAGTTCTGGGGATATTCTGCGTCTTCTTCAACAAACTCTTCTATTTCGGACCAGTGGCAGCCCTGAAAAGATCAAATTATAAATGGAAATGGATTCACTTGAAAAATTCATTTCTAGTTACATTGAAACCGCTATGTTTTTCGAGACAACACTGGCGTCAGTCGTCTATGGTGCGTCAACAAAGTCAGCAGCTCAGTGAAAGTTGAAAATACAAACAATTATTTTCGGCTGAATGTTTAGTCAATTGTGATGCCAAACTGGCTAAATATGTTCGCTATGGAATAAGATTTGGATCCTCAACTGGAACGAACCGAAGAACAAGGAAGAGAACAAGGAATTGGAGCATTGATTTCGTTTTTCTTCGGTTGTAGCGGTTGGCGGCGTTGGCGTAACCATGGCGATGAAGTTCAAACGCCGTGGCATCAGTGTTTGTACGTCAGCCGACATAACCTTAGTGGTGAATGACTTAATAAAGAATAAAAAAAAAAACACTGGCGTGATAATAAGTGTAATAAAGATACTTTAATATTATTATATTTATCTTATATACTACGATCAACATTTAAGCTTGCTATTATTCCAGTATTTTTTATGAATCACAAGTGTCACAACTTCCGTGTAGAGTTTACACCTGTATAACCTACCTCTAATTCTTTTTCAGCAATAAAGGCCCACACTTCTCTCTTATCATTATGTGCCCAAATATCTTCTTTGATGATATTTGTGATTCTCTCTGACGAATCATGCTTCATGGACGTTTCCAATGCTTTGAAAAGGAAGTTAATATCATTAAGCGTCTTCTCTGCATTTTTCAATACTACTTCTGTTCTTTTGTAATGCTTTTCCTGTAACAAATGGGTAATTTAGCTAATATTTAGTATACATACATATACTTCACAACCTTTATCCCTTGAAGGGTTATAATAGACCTGCATTCTATATGTGCAATTGCAAAATAGATGAGTTTCATTGTATGCACTATAATATTTATAAGTAATATTATATCTATACTTAGTTATAAGGAATAAAATATCTCTAATTGAGCTATGAGGATAGCGCTACATATAGAATTGTCCGAAACACTAAATATTGTGTGTGTTTGTGTGTTGTGTGTGTATGTGTGTGTGAGTGTAAAACACATCTAAATAAAATCCATAAAAAAATATTGGTGATGGACCTACAACATCTAAGACTAGAAGACTTATCTTAATATATATCTCATACCTTATCATCTTCATTTTCAGCCTGGTCTGCCAAAAGAAGTTCAACCTTGAGCAGGTCTAGATACAAGTAGCTTGCTTCTGGATGTCTGTGAATCCCTTTTAGAAGGAAGTCTCTGGCATTCACATAGTTATTCTTGTTACAGCTCTCCCATTTGGCGGCCATCTGCCACATTTTGGGCTTATCTCCATGTATCTATAAAATTTTACAAATAAAATGATTTTAATTAAAGAGTATTATTTAAGAGTGTGATAATTTTGAGGAATAATGAAGATCTGTGGTTTCTGCTTGCTCTTTTTTAGTATGATCATGTTATTATAAATAATATACAAAAATAAATAAGTTTTGGATGTGGCAAAGTTTTATCAAAAAGAGCACAAGCAAGATAATAAATTATATAAACTAAGCAAATTCTCAATTTTATCTATGACATAAACAATTAAAGCATTCATTTTAATTTAATGTGTACTTTAAATGATTACCTGTAACATCTGTCCAATCATTCCGGAAACAGCTTCTTCAAACCCGACACTCATGCAAAACTTAATATATTGGAAATACACTTCAACATCATTTTGAAACCGATAGATGAACTGCTTAAACAACTTATTTAATTTTCTAGAAATCCCATACTCTAGTTCCCGCTTCTTATCAGCTAAGTTCATTTTCTTCCTGCGCATTGAAATATCTTCAAGTAAAGCCATTTCATATGCTATGTAATGCACGAAGTCTTCCTTAGATTTCACACGGCGTTGTATTTTGTATTCAAATTCTTTTCGTTTACGTGCTATTTCCCTATAAAGAAGATAATGATTAATGTAATTACTGTGTAAACTTAAGAAAAAAACTTTTATTTAAGATGTTCCTAAACCTTTTGTATTGTTTTAATGATCAACATTAAGTGTAGTTATGCATTACACCCTGGGTAGCAAGTATACAGAGTTATTAAACTTAATTTAGTGTAACTTAGAAATGGAAACATAAATACAAACCTTATTTCTTCTTCATCAAACAATTCAGTCCTTCTCATCTCCTCCAACTCTGTTATCATGCGTTCTATTCGTTGATTTACTAATTCTGCCATTTTTGTATCTTTTTATCGCTATCTTCCAACAGAGAAAATATAACTTAATTTACAAATGCACTTACACGATAGTAAACACAAACACACGACTTGCTAGATTTTTAGGTTATAATTTAAAGTGTGGTTTAGATTATCACATTCATTTGCAAAAAGATTAGGATACGTACACACTACGTGTTCATGTTAAACTTTCATATAAAAAGTGGGTTTCTTTAAGAATATAAATGTACCAATACAAACTTCCTATATTACAACTAATCAAATAACATTTAATGTTTTTGCATAAAATCATTTTGTATTTCAAACAATAAGCTTCTGTTGTAAGGGAAAATATTATAAAAAGGACTTTGTATTATTGCATGAAAGAGTTTGCAAATGAAGTTTGTTAACCGTTATATTATACATACATTCGCGTCTATAACTCTTTATGGTGTAAACAGAGCTCTATATACACCAAACTCGTCTATAGCTGTGTGATAAAAAAATTTTCATCAAATAATGAAAGATAGAGATCGCGCCACATAAATTGGCAGTTGGAGGCGTCGCCACAGTCGCGTAATTCAGTGTTACCAGTAAACACGCCAAAACTAGCACTCACTGTGCCATACGGCTCGATACATTATAGGTTTCATTAGATCATGAGATAACTTTCAATGAGAGCTTGTGATAGGGCCTATTTTGAATAAAAATATTTTCATTTTGATATATTAATTTGTTTTATTTCAGTTTATAGCTTTGCAACCAAAGACCGTTACAAATGAAACCTATAATGTATCGAGCCGTATGGCACAGTGAGTGCTAGTTTTGGCGTGTTTACTGGCAACAGTGAATTACGCAACTGCGGCGACGCCTCCATCTGCCATAATATATTCAAAATTATAAATATCACAAGCTCTCTTTGAATATTATCTTATGATCTAAGTATAAATTAAAAAAACTATTTCAAACATGATTAAAAATTAACGGGACTTATCCTTCTTATTATATATTACATATATTATGTGTTCCTTCACTCTGTCCGCAATAGACCGTTTAGTCTATCCGACGTAGGATTTCCCACAGCTGCAATTAATCTTATACACACCCTTATATCTTATATCATGAGTATAAATCGCGAATCTCTTAAAACTATTATTTCAAACATGGCACTGAGCATTGTCTTTACATATTTTTTACCGAGGTTAGATCAGCGGAGACCCTAGCTTGGAGAAGAACTAACAACCACCAAATATAAACGGCTTAATCTCAAAATGTGATTTGTTGAGAGATTAACATAGAGTCGCTGAAAGATTGTAACAAGCCGGTTGATGTTGTTGCTATAACGGAGCATAACATGGTGGCGGGTGATGAATCTTACATCTCTTTGCAAAACTATACAGTAGCGTCATATAATATGCGAAATAATAGAAGTGGAGGCAGTTGCATACTTGTAAAGAGTATACACGAACATATTAATGTTAAAAAAATTGTAGATTTCAGCGTTGCAAATGTGGTGGAGTGTTGTGCCGTAGAATTGGTACGGCTGAACATTGTCATAGTGTGCATATATAGGGCTCCTAAAAACACTCAACATATGCTTCATACTTTTTTCAACATTTTAGACAAAAATCTTAAATATTTAACTTTTTATCGTTGTAAACAAACTATTATTTGCGGGGATTTAAACATCAACGTTTTGAGTAATAACGTATCTGTGAAAACCCTTATTAATATGCTAAGTATTTATAAATTTAGGATGCGAATACGTGAACCGACTAGATTGCAGAGCGGGACCTGCATTGATAATATCTTAGATAGTTTTCCTAACTGTGATGCCACTGTTTGCGATTTTGCTCTATCGGACCACACTGCGCAACTTGCTACATATAAAAATAAGCAAGCTTGTATACGCCCATTTTGGTACAAATTTAGGCGAGACTACTCTAAAGAGA
>JAMBLF010001731.1:0-42209 GCA_030578115.1 Leucoptera coffeella
GCTGCCACGGCGGGTTACAGCCGCGGACGGCTGCTTAACAGCACAAAACTGCGGTCCCGTGAGTTCTTAAAATAAAACTTCATCCTGCCACCGCGGCAGGCGCGGGTGAAAACCGCTTCATGAGTCCTTAGCGTGATGATTTTGCAAAATAACAGTTGAATGTCAGATCATTAATAGTGTGAAGTTGGTAGTAAATTAACAAAAGTGACAAATTCGCCATTTTTTAAGCGAAATCTGACACTTATCGATTTCAATGGTGAAATTTGACACTGAAGGTCATCCACTACCAACTTCACGCTATTCCTGATTTGCTATTAAACTGCGTTTGTACTAAAACGCATTATTGGACTAAAGCCCCTAGAAGCTACGTCCTATTACTATTAAACATCTTAAACTCACTCCACCCGCTTCCTTATTATCCTTAGTGATGTCTGCGTTTTCATGGAGTCCAAACACTTCAGGCTTCGGTATGAGGGGGAGGCTTTTAATGTGCTCCAGCACCGAGTTATAGTCCATGCTTGGTCGGCATGCGATAGTCACCGCTCGGCGAGAAGGAGTAGCTGAAAAAGAGTAGTCGTACGTGAAGTAAATAGCTTGTGTGAGATGGTTAATAGATGAGTAGATAGTATCTGTAAGGTAGTGACATTCTCTGCCTATTCCTGATATGAAAAATGGGGTAAACATATATGTATATAACACCCCAATGATACTTAAGAACACTTTTACGATAATATCTCTGCAACATAAAAATTTTGGAATCCCCTTTTCACCAATACCAAACGTGCCAGATGATGTTGCATGTAGGATTATATAGAAACTAAATAATATTTTAAGCATGAATAGATTATCTCACAATATTTACCGTCTCAACAGAAGTTATGTGTTTGACAATTAAATTGCGAAAAAAAACGAAAAATTTTTATGACATTTAACAAAAAAAACATCACATTATCCTCATTATCGTTCTTGGTACATTCCGGGATCAAAGCTGGAATCATACAATTATATAGTAACGTCTTCCTTGGGATACAACAACACACTCACGCAGGATCCGATACAACATCTTCGTTATAATAGATTGAGAGAAGAGACAGGATCAGTCTTCTATCCTTATCATCAGTTACTCTGCCACCATAGTTGCATTCTCCGGCCAAATAGTTGAGCGCCTCAAACGGTGTTTCTGCGTATTCTGTGAGGAACATCTGTGGAAATGTAAGGTAAGTGTGTTTGATTTGGGGAAGGAAAGAACTTGAGCAAAGATCTGTACTCGTATTTAATATTTCAGTTATAAAAAAGACAAATGCGTCCACGACCATTCACCCTTTCGGGGTAGTCAGAGATTTGCGAATGTAGTTTTATTACAGTTATCTGGAGTAGAATATATAGATTGGGACAGCATTAACCTTTCAATGAAATAAAAGTCGAGAAATCAAGTATGATGAGATGGTTAACTGTAACCGCTTTTGAAGAGAATAGGACTCTAACGCAACAGGTTTTGTATATCAGTATGTAAAGGCAATGTAAACAAAAAATTTCAAAAAACAGTAACAATTTTTCCAATTATCTATTCACCATTTACGTCTTAACGGTAATAAAAGTAAAAAACAACATTATATTTTCATCCCAAGTACAAAACACTTCTCAACCACAGTACGACATTAAAAACCCACCTGTAACTGCAAGATACATATCCTCAAATCGCTCTCATTGAACTCATACTGTATATTCCACCCCAAAGGTCCGAACGCTCTTCTCTCCTGCACGACAGCGTGGAAAAAGCAGAGGGAGAACAGCAATCTCCTCCATTCTTCTGTCCTGGGGCAGGAGATGTAGAATTCTGGATCTGATATCGGGTCTGAGATGTAGCTGCGGTATATGTTGTTCTTGAGCCCTTTGGGAGCTTCGTTTGTCATTTTTACTCCTGCAACATTATACAAAGATGTAATAGGAAGATCATAAAGACTACAAATTACGAGATTATTATCCCTACTGAGATTTCTACGGTTTTATTTATGTAGGAAATTGCTGAGTACTTCATTTAACCAATCTTTAACAGAACTTTAAATTCGGATTAGTCAGCACATTCACAGGGTAACAGAAAACACCGTTGGATAGTATTTGTCTCAAAGCCCGAGGTTTGCATATTATGACGTCTTATTTCGCAATTGCGAACATGGATATTTGAAGTCCTTTCAAACATACGCAATAAATGAAGAATATAATAATATATTAGGCAATGATATTTACTAATACTTAGTATCAATGCTATCAACGTAGTTATACGTTATCGTAGTTATAGTTCGGTCCCCCTTTAAAATGGTACAACAACTTGACTATATGTCCATGATTAATAACTAACATGTGATAAGTCCCGTTAGTTATCATGAGTATAAATCGCGAATCTCTTATAACTATAATTCACTATATGTGTTTAAAGCACCTACCATTCTGCAACACAGTAACCGGGAAGGCCTTGCTAGGATACGAAGTGAGCCAGCATCTGAAGTCAGCGTGGGCTGTTTGCGGCACGATGACCTCGGAGCAGATCCTCTCAAGCTCTCCCATCCAGGACTCCATGACGTGGCAGTTCTGGAGCACCACCCAGCCGCCGGTTTTAATGGCTTTGGATATCATGGAGGCTGCTATTGGACCCTGGGGTAAATGGAACGGATAAAGTAAGGTAAAGGTTGGGATTATCATATTTTTTGATATTTTTTTTGAAAGAACGGAACAAGTTTATTCACTGCATACATAAAGGACAAACAAAATTTCATGATATAGAATTAGTATCGTGCAGTGAAAGGGTATCACCTCAGAATCTGGTACAGGTTATGTTATTTAGAAATGCGTAGTGTGAAAGATGATTTATTATTAGGTTATATAATTACTCGTTAGTTATTAAGCGCTTGAATAAGTGGTCTAAAGGTTAATAATGATTAAATTATGCATTACTTGTCAATGAATAAGAGTGAGGCAGAATAGAATTGTCTGGATCGTTCCTCGGCAAAAATTCCTTGTGCGAATAATTCATTTTTTATTCTAACTTATGTATGTCTCTATCTCTTAATCTAAATAAATTTCCACTAACCTGTCCCTGCCCAAGCGAGATACTCTCAAAACTGACGACCGCTTTCTCAGTGGAAAACTTGACCAGCCCCGACATGGGGTCAGCCCCAGGCGACAGAATGAAGATGAGAGGCGAACAATTATTGCTGTCATTGTAGGACTTCTCCAGGTCAAACGGTGGAGGCTCTATGTAGGTTCTACCCAGCTCACTGGCTACGTACTGCTGGACTAAGGGGATCATTTTGTCCGGACGGATGCAGCTGGAAATTAATAGGCAGGTCAAAGACAAACGCGTTCACGCCATTAACCCTTGCGGGGTCAGAGGTTCAGGTGTCCATCTCCGCAATTGCGAAGGCAGTAATCCTATGGCCACTTCCAGCCCACGTGTTTACTAGATAGTCAGTCAGTACTCAATGTGACAGTGGTAAGCCATGTCGCCATTTACAAGTACTAACTATTACCTGCTCGGGGAACAGGTAGGTTTCCTCACTATGTTTTCCCTCACCGTAGTATTCTCACCGTAATAGCTAGTTATGGATGTTGAAATATATTGAGGTTAGATTAGTAAGGACACTGATTGACGTGTGATCATAAAGTTAACTGCGTTGTTTGTTGTATGTTGTAAGAAGTGAATGAAGACTAACAAAACGGAATGAATTAAGCCTTGTGCTAGTCTGGGACGTAAAAAGAATACTAACTAGCTGTCTAAGGAACTAGGGGTTAATAGAATATATCGGGCGATAGACTAGCAACCTGTCACCAATGTTCCATTATGACATCGCAACCCATGCTAAAAAGTGACCTAGGAGATATTATATCTCCAAGGTTCTGTACACTCCGAAAGGGATTAAGGGACGCGAATGTAACTCTTATTGAAATTTGAACATTGACATCTTTATAACAAAAATTCCAATTGACATAATAAATCCTATCTAATCAGTACATAGTATAAAACAAAGTCGCTTTCTCTGTCCCTTTGTATGCTTAAATCTTTGAAACTACGCAACGGATTTTGATGCGGTTTTTGAGTGATTCAAGAGAAAGGTTTATATGTATAATAACAACCATTAAATAGTGGAGTAGGCTATATATTTTATACCCATGCGAAACCGGAGCGGGTCGCTAGTCCCCTATAATACAATCTTAGTATCCAATAGACTCACCGCAATATAGTGAGTTTGGCGAGGCCCTTAACATGTTCGTAGGGCGGAGGGAACACTTCGTTGTGAGGTTCGCTCGAGTCGTACAACCGTTTCCACTGCTTCAGGTGGTCTTCGAACGAATGCTTGAACTTTTTCAACCTGGAATATTACATACATACACGATACACCTGTTTCCCTAGGTAGGGAGAACTTATATTACTTACTTTACTTTATTTACTTTACTTATATTTTTTTAAGTAAGTTTTTATCATTGTATGTATGTACTATGTTTAAATATAATATGCAGCAGGTGACAGACTTAGGTTTAGGTGCTGTCGGAGGATCAGTGATGAATACAAATACTGATATAGCACCTTTTCACTCCATCAAGTGCCTACTCCGTAGATTTATTGTTGTCGTGTTAAGTTTGTATATAATAGGGTGATGTCAAAATTTACCTATGTAAGCAGTGAATAAATGTTTTTCTTTCATTTTTTCTTTCTTTAACTTACGGATCCCTATCTGTCCCGATTCTGACAATCCACATTCGCTTTGTTGACGCTCATGCAAGTCCTCATTCACATTCGGCGGTTATGACCTTGGTCACGTTTGTCACGTTTTGGGGTTGTGAACTTATCACATATAAATATAATAAATAATTATTTATCATAATAATATATTATAATATTATCACCAAAAGAAATAACCCCTTAATAAGTTCATTTAAGACTTGTGTTAAAGGTACAAGTCAACGTATATTTAATAAACATACACTTATATATATATATATATATATATATATATATATATACATAATTACGACTGACCAGACCAGACTGGAAAGCAGAAGAAAAGCGTAGTTCTTAACTCTGCCTCCACTGGGAATCTAATCCCTCACGATTAACGTTCAGATGGTTAACAGATCGCGCCACGAAAGTCGTCAAATTAAATAATAATAATAATATATTTTGACATTATTACACCAATTGAACTAGCCCCTTGGTAAGTACATTTAAGACTTGTGTTAAGGGTACTAGTCAACGTATATTTAAGAAAAGTATACATATTATACACAGATAAATACATATATAGCATATATAATCAACAACCAGACTGGAAAGCAGTAGGAAACCGTTGTTCTTAACTCTGTCTCCACCGGGAATCGAACCCGGGACTCCACGATTAGCGTTCAGGTGTCTAACCGATCGCGCCACGGAGGTCGTGAAATGTAAATATATATATATATATATATATATATATATATATATATATATGTATATGGAAGGAAACTCTTACTCAGAAAGATTGCTGGAGCGTACGATCTCGGACCAAGCCTTGTCAGTAAGCCAGGCGGGAGCCGGGTTCTTATGAGGGTTGTCTAGCGCCACGCCACCCGTCAACAGGAATGCGAGTGTCTCTTCGTCTATCTTGCCCTGAAAATTCTTCGTTTAAAAATACTGAACAAAAGTTGAATGATACGCACAACAGACGTTCATAAAGATAGAAGAGAAACTTGAGTTTTTGTAACAGGCTTTCAAGGCACTAATATTAGGAGAGTGAGAAAAAGTCTCTTAGAATATTCATATTTTTTATATAATACTTTTTATAGAAACACACAAATAGAAAAAGAAGTAAATTTGCTAGGGAAAATTTATAAGGAATAAAGGCGTGGTAAGTCTAAATCAGCTTTTAAGAAATGTCAGAAAGAAAGCAGCTTTTTCAATCAATTTACAGACAAGCAAGCGATCAATTTAATATTTTTTGAGGTTGGATCTTTTAAATGTCAAATTATGTACACAAATGTACGCTATATGTACAATCGCCTAATTTAGTCCATAGAGTAGTCAGTCTTGTTGCCGCTTCGACACGTCAAGAAGAAAGGCAGATATTCAACATTCTATTATTAGAAACATTACCTGATGCCTTAGCAATCCAAGCATGAGAACAAACGAGAAAATGAGCTTATCCTTCTCAAATAAGCTCCGACAGACGTTCTCATAAATGCTCTTGGTAAAATAGTCATTGAGACTCTGGATCCTCTCCGAAATGTCTTGCGAATGTTCCGAATTCTGTATGGCTTGGTTGTAGAGGTTGATGAACCTAAGAAATAGTTTACTTTATTAGCTGACTTTAGATATTTAGCTGAGATAAATCTAAATCATAATGTAAAGGTAAGTAGAGACAAAAATTTATGAAGGTAAATGTCATTTAGTATCGAGATATAAAATTCTAGTTAGTTACGCTTAGTAACCAATATTTTTAAACATGCCTATCCCTCGGTATAGGTAACGGTCAGTGCCTGTTTAGCCGATGTGATTAATAACCTTGTGATTAAGAGCCCACGTGTTGACCAGATAGTCAGTACTCAATCTGACAGGCGGTAAGCCATGTCGCCATTTACAAGCACTAACTATTACCTGGGAACAGGTAGGTTACCTCACGATGTGTTCCCTCACCGTAGTATACACTTACCAATTCAACGAATACTGGTACATAGGATCTATGGCTCCCAATTCAGTGATGCAGAAGAAAAGCACCGAACTATGTTTGGACACTGGCACGTAAGAAGAACGGCTTGGTCAATCTCTTTCTCCGTGATCGCTGCAGCTGCCTGTTTGGCTTCTATCTCTTTTGAGAGGACTTTAGACGATGTCAGGATCAAGTTTGCTGATTCGTCTTCTAGGATGTTCCCGGCTGATGACAGAACCTAGGAGAGAATTTGTAACATAACATGGATGAACATATGTAAACTTGGAGACAAGGGTCGAAGTGTACTTACATACATACATACATATTCATTACACCCGTTTCTTTGCAGAAGGGTAGGTAGAGATCATGGATCGCCATCTGTACAGTTCAATGCAAACTTTCGCTTCATCGATATTCATATACCTCCTCATACACCCTCGGCGAAAGTTAAAGTGTATATCTCGAAACCTTCTTACGGATACTATGGGCACATATTGATCAGCTAATCCGCTCCTAATATGACAAGTGGTTTAACCGTGTCATCATTTACATTTCCCATCCACAAACAAATACTTTCACGACCCCTAATCCTTATGAGGTACTCAGACATTCCCATATTCATCTCCACAATTACTAATTAACTGATTCTATGAGTATTATATTATCTGTGGCTCTAGTATTGACAAATAAAAAGTGACCTCTATTATTGAGAAGATGCACGATTTATGCACGATTTATGTCACGCCATCTGTTTTTTTCAATTTGGCTTTAAAAATAAGCGAAGTAAAATAAGAAGTTAGCACTTACCAAAAAATCAGTGGGATGGGGTATCTGTACCGTAGTATTATATTATCTGTGTCCATGGCCATACATACATACATACATACATACCTCCAAAATCTTATCCTCAATCTCTTTAAGGGTCTTCTTGTTCTTGGCCCCCTCCACGATGAGTTCGTTCTTCTTCAGCTCCAGATCCGGCATGTCCTGGGCCACCACGATGCCCAGCAGCTGGTCTTCCAACCCTTGGGGCGTGATCATGAAGTTCAGCAGAGTCACCTGGAGGGGGGGGAACGGAAGATGTGTGAGGAAATTTTATGAGTGATTATAATAAAATATGAATGGTATATATTGGGCGATAGGCTAGCAAACTGTCACTAAATTTTCGTATAAATACGCCAATGTTTATAACTATTATATCTGCAAAGTTGGGTGCAACCCGATAGGGATTAAATAATTAGGGGTAAGAATATAATTTATACACAATCACGTCTTTTAATACCTTAAAATTTCAAGGAGAAATGAAAATATCTCTTTTTGTCACTAATTACAATGAATATTGGGATTGTGATGCCATATATAAAATTGGTGGCAGGTTACTAGCTCATTGCCCAGGAGATTTCATTTACCCCTAGTCCCTCAGTCGCGTCCTACTACATGCCGGGAAAAACGGCAGCTAGTTAGCAGAATTTTACGTTCAAATGCCGTTTCATACACAATCGCTTAGGTAATGCTAGGTAAATTAAATCCTCATCTGATCTTTTTCCAGTATATACTCTTTGGTAGTGAGTGGTTACCTTGACAGCAACTTCTGGGTAGTAGTGAGGATTGCTGAGCCGGGTGGTGATGTAGAAACGGAAGTTTTTGTTGTACTCCAACACGCTGTCACCCAGTTTCAAACTTTCTACACCGCCGCTCCTATAGTTTATAAATGAATATTAGGTAACGGTGAAAAAATACTTGCTGCCTAAAGGAATTTATAACATACATACATACACATCACATCTGATTCCCTGTAGAGGGGTAGTCCGAGATCAAAGATCCCCATTTGTCCCGATCCTGACAGGCCACTTTCGCTTCATTGACACACATACACCTTCTCATACACTCTCGGCGGTTATAGGTACTCCTAACGTCACCATTTCATTTCACGTCTAACTCTCTAATTTATATAGCAGTATGAACAGCAATTATCTATATCTTAAGTACCACCTTCTACGGAGAGGGAAAACATTATTCCTGATGATCTATAGTAAATGCCTAGCATATATGTATGCTAGGATATGGAACCAGTCACGTCGAGTGCCTAATCACTTATTATGTGCTATATTTATGCATAATAGTCATTGTTATAAAACCATAAGTGACTTTACAGTTACACATCACAACTTGGATGAACACCACGTCATTGTAGGCAAGGTCTTTATCATTTTATCATTGGACACGCTTCACCAGAAACAGAAGAACTGTTCAGGCAGTACATAACGTAACCGGTAAGTCTATTGCCGTTTTTAAACTGAGAATTAAGTAGGTTTCCTCTCGATTCAACTAAAATATTCACCTATCCAACTATTGACCGCGTCCAATACTTAACTTTGATAATCCATAAAGAACTAGTATTGCAACCTTAACACGTTAATCGCCAGTGTATCATTATCGCACACGATTGTGGAGGAAATACTTTTACAGAAAAAACTTTGCAGTCTAAATATATATTAGTAATAATTTACATACATACATACACATCACGCTTGATTCCATATAGAGGGGATAAGCAGAGATCACGGATCCCCATTTGTCCCGATAAATAGTAATAATTTGTTATAGTATATATCAGTATATATCAGTCTAAATATCTATATCACCACTCACTATACATATACTCACTTATACACGTTCCTCAACAGAATCGGCTCCAGTATAGCATCGAGGGTTTCCCCGGATATTCTCCAGAATGACTGGGTTCCCCATCTGGATGGCCATCTCCAACACCCTCACGTAGTTGGAGTCTGTCAGCTTTATGACTTTGAGCTGGTTTTGCCGCTCCATGTTCTTCACCCATTTGTTGGCTTGCTCTAGAAGTAGAGTAAGAGTGATGAAGAAGTAACCATAATTGATGAGTATGTTGAGTTGTTTGTTAGGAAAATTGATGATTTGTAGTCTCTTAATCGCGTTCCTATAATATATCGGAAAGAAAGTAGGTATTTAGTATTATATTATTGTCCATCTAGCATGGGAGTCAAATATGTATTCACGCCCGTTTTCGTACAGAGGGTTAGGCAGAGATCACAGATCCTATTTTCACAACCCCTGCCAAACCACTGTGACATTCACATCCATATACCTCCTCATACATACTCGGCAGTTATACGTACATATAACGGTATTCTTTTTCATTTTATAACAATAATTAACTCATATACAATCAAATTACCTTGGGGGTCTATCATGAGAGCCCATCTTCTCGATTTCTCCACAATAATTCCGTTCTCGATCGAATAAGTGTCCACTGGTAGCCCTGCGATGTTCCACTGCCTTATCACGACCGGTTCACCGAGCACGGTGATCAGAGAGTACGAATCAGAACATGGTATCTCTGAAAGTCAGGAAGTTAGTTAGTTTACAGTTTTAGACTAGCATTTGCATACTCATCACGTATTAATTAAGATACCGATCATACCTACTTAAATATGAAATCATACCAATTTTTTTATGTCACATATCGTTGTTTAGGTATTTTTCTAGCTAGGAATTGGGACACGATGTAAGCAGTTACCGTGGCGCTTCGTGAGGTCCCAGGTTTGAATCCCAGGCGGACTTAGGGTCGATTAAGCAGACTAAAAACTGCATTTTACAATATGTTCCTTGATAGCATACCTATAACTACCCATATTTAACAAATATATAATTCTTAAGTGTATTTTGACCATTGCCCTTAACTCTTACTTCCTTAGTCCCCAGCAATTGATATTTATAAACTTAAACAATCCATTGTATAAGCTTTTTAATCTACTGTGAAACTTACTCAATTTGACTGCCTTTTGATTCCATTCCTGCGTGATTTCTCTTCTGTAGCTCACAGTGTAGGGGCCCAAGTAGGCTATGGATCCAGCTGACAGAAGCACGTCGCCTACACAGAGAAACCAGATGCATGTAGCAGTATAGATACTTGCTTATAATTGCTTGGGTTTGTCACGGTATTGAGGCATTCAAAATCCAGCCCATACTGCACTTAAACTTGTAAAAAAAGACATTTAAATAAACATATTCTTAACCTAACATTAAAACTTTTTGGTTAGTAGTAAAAAGAAACGAATAAATTACACCCGTCTAACTATATCTGGGTATGCAATTACAATCTTATTTTTCCGACTCAGCTGCACTACATTATTACTATATAGCTCATTATATTATAACATTACACCTTAACGCTCGATCAGTCTCATTCACTCACCAGTAGCAAATAATAATATTTAGAACACTATAAGACAAATTGAACTAGCCCCCCTGCGAAGTTCCTTCAAGACTCGTTAAGGGTACTAGTGAACTTATATTTAAGAAATACCCTTACCAATCCAAGATCGCCCACGGTGGAGAAACCTTCTTCGAGCCCTATATCCCTACTAAGGGATAACAGGAATTAAGTCAAGTAAGTTACGTCTTACCAATGCCATTTTTGAACACCAGCTAAACCATTTCCTACACAATTACATTACATTCACTCACTCATTCTCAATCAATCACTCACTCACTCACCATTCCCCCTTACCAATAACATTCTCGAGTAGCTCCTGCAAATGTGCCGCCAGTTCCGACCACCTCGCCTTTTCCCCACCAAGACCACCAATGAGCTGGGCAGCCCTGTTCAGCTTGGTGGAGCACAGGTCTATTTCGTCCTCCAAGCCTTTCTTCTTACGCGTCATCTCTGCGAACTCGTCGTTCAAGGCCTGTAGGGAAGATTTAGGAGTGGAAGTTGGTTTACAGGCTTTATTTGGTATATTAATATTTAAATTATATATTAGAAATAGTACATCGAAGGACGTTTTGCGTTAGGTGATTTATGTTATATACATCAACATTGCCGATAAATTCACAGCTGGGATTATGACTGCTATATGTATATTTTGGTAGAGTATGATTATGTATGGTGATAGTAGTTCACCGTTCATCTATTGCATCTGCAATGTGATTAGGTATGATTCCGTATACTCTGCATAGCGTAAGGTGATTACGACATTAGGAATGTTATTAAATATCTTAAACATTTTCTAGAACGACCGTCTAATTTTATGTTACAAATTTTATTTACGACTTCTTATTTGTTGTTGCTTTTTATTCGTAGATACTAATACTGTGTGTAGGTAGTAAATGGTCTTCTACGTAAAGATGTCCCACTGACCTGGAGCTTCCCCAGCACAGTGGCGAGTTGAGCTCTCTTGGCGTTGAGGGTTGCCATCTGGATCTGCAGCTCACCTTCCGCCTCTGCCAGCGCCGCTTTCTTTGGAGCTACCACCTGGAAATCACACAGGTAGAGAAATAAACGTTTATTTATTAAACGTATAAACTTGACGATATACGAAAGCTTGCTGGTTTGGATTGTTAAAAGCTGTTTGGCTTCCCATCATGTCATAGAGGATCCTAACCATCGTATGCCAGTGACTAAATGCTAAGGTGATGATAGAATTCAAACAGTATGGGATTCGTTTGGAAGATCACGTGACTTGCCGAATACTATTGCAGCTTAGCAACTTGGTTCGAGTGTCTATAGACTAGAAGAGAGAATAGAAAGTTGTCATCAATATATGTACATCAAGGATCATCCAAAATTGTATGCAAAATTGATGCGATAACATAAATAATAAAAAAAATGTCTATGTAACTAATCAACTCATAACCATACCCGGCTAACTCGGTCGTAGACATCCATGGCTCTGACCCATCGGCACAGACCCTCGCAAGCTGAAGAAACCTTGGAGATCACCACCGGATCAAACTCTCGGTCTGGTATGTATCTGTAAAATTGGCCGTATATAGCTAGGGTTATATAGAATAAAACTAGCTGACGTTCTTCCCGGCATGACATAGTTTTCGACTAAGAAGGTCAATGGAAACTATTGAACGATATGCCAACAACTGGTTAAGAATGTTATTATATAGTATTGACTATATAATATAATCTAGACAGCTTTAGTAGTATATCTGTTATCCTAACAGTGAAATTATTACTTCTGTCATATATACTTCCCTAACAAATGAGGTAGAGACTACAAGAACGACCCTGACAAATCTTTCTTGCCTCACTCATACCCATTGACCTTCTCATACGTTCTTCACACTGCGAACACCTGTACTGAGAAGAATATCTCAAGAATGACTTACTTCTCTCTAATCCTCTTCATAGTGGCCGCAGGTATGGCATCTTTGTCGTAGTTCTTAAGACTTTCTAGAAACTTCATGTCGCCGAGCATTTTCTGCGACGGACCCCAATAATCTTCAATCGGCTTTCCTGTAGTACAAAAAACGTAATTGGTACAGTCATATAAAGAACAATTCTTAAACAGGAAAGGTATAAGCTATATAAATAGATTAAAAAAAAACGAATACGGCGAAGAAGATGGTCTTGATGAAACCTATCTATTCCTGGGATAGCCGATGCCAATGCCTGGAAATGGCGACACGGCTTACCACTTGTTACATTGAGTGCTAACTATCTGGTCTACGCGTGCCCACAAGGTAGGCCATATTAATACTTCAGCAATTGTGAAGATGGACATGTAAACCTCTGCCTACTCAAGGGTAAAAAGGTATTCACATTGTTTTTTATCTTTCAGTCTCTTACCATCATGTTCACCAATACCACCACCCCACAAGGGCCGGCATCGAATGGATGCGAACGGCCACTGACAGGGAGAAGTAGCGTCATTTGGGGGAGGCCTATGTCCAACAGTGGCTTCAGACAGGCTGATGATGATGTTGACAAAGGTAAAAAGACCTGTCTTTCCTAGCCACCTCTTATCATCGTATAACCCCAATTCCAGCTCACCTGAGGGATCCATCTTCCTCTCAGGCTTGATGCCCTTCATCACGCACACCGCCTCCATCACCAGCTTGACCCCTGACGGAGGGTTCTTCATGCTCTTCACCAGGCTCACGTCTGCTGGCTTCAGGGTGTCTGGATTCAACAAATGTTGGTATGAGATTAATTAATATCATCATTTTAATGTTTCCTAGTATTAAGAGATTCGCGATTTATACTCATGATTAATAAATTATTAATGGGACTTATCGCGTAAGTTTATATATAATAAAATTACCTTTAATTAAACCGACGTTTCGGCTACGTTGCAGTAGCCATGGTCACGGGCAGACTGAGTCTGAGCCGATACGTCGGGTTAATAAAAGGTAATTTTATTATATATAAACTTACGCGATAAGTCCCATTAATAATTATGTTTCCGAGTAGTAAAGAGTGTTAAAAGAATGGTAGAATTCAATAAAAGTAAGCTTACAAACCCTCGTCCTTATATCTCTCTTAGAGAAGAAAAAAATCCTAAGACTCTTATCTCCTCGGTCACCATTACCATTATTATCGGAGTTGTAATCATACTAGGTGTATACTAATGCATTTTTTGTTTACCAATAATTTTTAAGTCTGCTTCTTGAACATGTTTGTTAAGAAGTCATTAGTTTTCCACTTCCCAGACAAGCAGGCATCGACAACTTTAGACCGAGTAAGAAAACAGTTGCTGTTAAAAGTACCTATACCCGCAAAATGCATATGAGTAGGTGTATGGGTATCAATGAGGCAACAGTGGTTTGCCAATATCCAGAGAGCAATCCACACCGCAAGAATCCACATCCAATGGAGATCGCTACGGGCACGATCCTCGTAACTTAGGGAACGCCAAAGAAGAAGTATCGAGACATAAAGGGACAATCATATAACCAGTATAAGCAAGAGCCTACCCAGTGCGGACAAAGCAGCCTCCAAGGCCGGCACAGCCTCCGCGAGGTCCGATTCGCAGTCGTCCTTGATAGCCTGCGCCGCCGCCGCCGCCTCGTTGGCCAACGCCTCGTCAGCTGCTACAATCTTTTGAAAGAAAAGAAAAGAAGAAAGATAGGACAGTATCTGTATAATAGTTATAGTATATTCGCTTTAAGAAAATAGTGACGTCATGATAATCAGAGGTCAAACTGACCAATGAGACGTGAGTAAATGAGAAAAGAAGTCACATTGACCAATAACAGACAACCCCTATAAAATCTCATTGGTTAAATCATGGAGACCTTGATGACGTCACTATTTTCTTAAAGCGAATATACTATAGTGCTTGTATACTGTATAATAGTTAGTGCTTGTAAACGGCGACATGGCTTACCACCTGACGCATTGAGTACTGACTATCTGGTTAAAATGTGGGTCCAAGGTGGCCGTAGGATAACTGCCTTCGCAATTACGGAGATGGAGACTTGAACCCCTGACTATCCTGCAAGGGTTAATGGTCGTGAACGCGTTTATCTGTATACAGCGGTATGACTTACCTGTAACGTTGGATACAAATCACTATGTAACTGTATGTATGTACGAGGATAAATAATTTTAAAATTTAAGTTAAGCAGACAGTATAGTAATAAGATTACAAGTATTTTGTAGAATTATAGGACGTTCGGGAAAATAATAATAAATATTTTTTAATACAATTAAATTTTATTCATTTGTTGCTAGTATGTATGTAACGTAAAAAATACAAACTATCGAGCGTTCTTTCCGGTATGTCATAAGAGGTGACTAAGGGACCAGGGGTTAAGGGAAGCTAGCTATAAGGCTCACAACATGTCACCAATGTTCCATATAACATCACAACCCTGATATTCATGCTAAAAAGAGATATAGGATCGTGTCTCCGAGGGTCTGTCCAGCCCAAAAGAGACTGACGGATTTGGATGTATACGTTGTATGTAGAACCTTATTAATAAACGGTTTATAACTTCATGCACACACAAGTCGTACTGTGTACACAGAGTACTGAGGAACATTATCAACTTTAGTGCGTGTAGTGTCAATTTACGTTTTTTTATCAACATTTCAATTTCCTCTCTTAGTTTCTCCACTCACTTCCTTCTGCTTCTCCACGACCACCGTGTCCTGCTCGATCTTGATCATGAGCTTCTCCGTCTTGTCCGAGGTCTCCACCAGCTGCGGCTGCAGGTCCAGCAGGTTCTGCTTCATCACCTCCACCTGGCTGGCCGCGAAGTCCAGCTGCTCTAAGCCCGTTTCGTAACTAATAATAATAATAATATTTGGACATTATTACACCAATTGAACTAGCCCCTTGGTAAGTACATTTAAGACTTGTGTTAACGGTACTAGTCAACGTATATTTAAGAAATATATACATATTATATATAGATAAATACATATATAGCATATATAATCAACGACCAGACTGGAAAGCAGTAGAAAAGCGTAGTTCTTAACTTTGCCACCACCGGGAATCGAACCCGGGACCCCATGATTAGCGTTCAGGTGTCTAACCGATCGCGCCATGGAGGTCGTCAACAACTGGAAGAAGATAACCCGTTTCGTAAGTACAAATTCTTATATCGATTCAAATGGTTAAATATTAAATCGATTACGATATTATTACGATATTATTCATTATAGTGAAGATCATCTACAATCCTCGTTGTATACCTTGTGATTAGCAAATAAAGAATTCGAATTTGAGGAATTTATTTAATGTTCTTAGGTGTAAGTCTTGAGTTAAAATAGTCTTTAGCTAATTCTTGCGCAAAAAGTAATATAACTAAAACACTATAGAACCTAGGCACTCACCGCAGTCTAGAATTAGTGATCTGTTCCACTTTCATCTCAGCCAGGGCGCCCTGAAGGCTTTGATCAGCTCCAGATAGCTGGTTGGAGTCACGTACACCTTACGATGCTGTTCTGCGTAGAACCTGTAGGAGCATAGGTATTTACACGTCGAGTGCCACTGAGGTCACCAGTATGATAACGGAGGAAGTCCTACATTGGATATACATTATAAAAGTTTTTGTATATTACTTTAATGTACAAGGGATTTACAAGAACCACTTTTTTGTTACGTGTCTTCGTTCCAGGAATAAAATTACATATAACCAATGAATATGAATATTCACGTCCTTTAATACCTATCAGATTGGACAGAACCTTGCAGATACACTATATACTTGCAGAACACCTAGGTCACTTTTTACCACCTGTCACATTATGTACAAACTATCTAGTCAACACGTAGGTTTGCAGTGGCCATAGAACCACTACCTACACCTACCTACCTACACTACCTAGAAAATACTTGCTATTACACCCTCACCTATCACTAAGCTGAACCACTGAAGAGTGGAAACTCTCGCACATGGTGACGCAGGCAGGTCGCAAGTCCTCCGCCACCTGCGGCATGTCGCCAATGAACATCTCCGCCACGCGCACCAGCGCCTCTGTCGGCCACGCCGTGAACCTAAAGATAGGGGGGGGGGGGGGGTTATTGTGAATTAACACATTTTCACAGTGAAAAAAACATACAAACAGTTCACAACTATAACTTACAGGGCCATTACAGCACTAATGCATTTTATGATTATTAACAAAAGGGACTTATCGCGTAAGTTTTTTGCTGCTTGGCTGCTGCAACGTAGCCGAAACGTCGGGTTAATAAAGGTAATCTTATTATATAAAAACTTACGCGATAAATCCCGTTTGTTATTAATCATGAGTATAAATCGCGAATCTCTTTAAACTATAATGCATTTTAGGCACTATATTACTTCAGTAGTGATACAATTATACTTCAGTGGCCGTAATTTGACACTTTTGGCACTTTACTCACAAATTTAGTGCCACTTTAACAGCCGAGACGCAGTAGCGACGCAGTTGTGTGGCTGTCAAAGTTAATTAGTGGAGTAAGGCCTTATATGTACAGGTATAGCTTGTCGGTATAGTTCGGGAGTATAGCTTGTACATGTTATTGTCGCATTACAACTATACATTTCTGTATCTTTAAAAAGAGAATGAATTTTATGTGATCCAGGCAACTCCAAATGATTCCACCTAGATTATGAGGGCTATGGTAAAAGATATTACAAATAATAAGCGGTAGTGGTGAATGGAGATTCGTAACAACTTTTTATGACATTGAGCTTCAATATACTTAGATTATCCCAGTTTAGTTCAGTTATTACAAGAAAAAAGACACATGATTAGTTCTATAATAAATATGCGTAGATGTACTTTGAAAACGCTTATCAACCAAGAACCTTACCAATCAATAGTACAGCAATTGATAAGGGAGGGGAACATTCTCAGCCTATTCCTGAAGGAATCCCCAATCGGGGAAAAGGTTAAGACAATCCGAAGCGCTGCCTTCACCCTGTCCACGTAGAATCCGAACATCGCCAGCGGTGTAGTCTCCATCTTCTTACCCTGAAATTTAATCATACATTGTATTTATAGTTTTAAAAGATTCGCGATTTATACTCATGATTAATAACTAACGGGACTTATCGCGTAAGTTTTTATATAATATGGCTGCTGCAACGTAGCCGAAACGTCGGATTAATAAAGGTAACTTATATAAAAACTTACGCGATAAGTACCGTTAGTTATTAATCATTAATTGTAATGCTAATAAGATGCCTTTCTTCCCTACAATGTTGTAACAAAAAGGTTTAGAACTAGATGCTTTCTTGCACTTTCTTTTATGTCTTAAGTCGCATGTTAAAGGCGAAGTTAATAAGACATATAACAGTCAGATAGACGCTATATTGAAAAAAGGTGACGTTAGGAGTACCTATAACCGCCGAGAGTGTATGAGAGGATGTATGAATATTAATGAAGCGAAAGTGGTCTGTCAGGATCGGGACAAATAGTGATCCGTGATCTCTGCCTACCCCTCTACAGGGAATCAGGCGTGATGTGTATGTATGTATGTATGTATGTTAAAGGCGACTAAGAATGAAATAAGAATAACGAGGGAATGGGCTAGCAACAAGCTACAGAGAACTGAGATATTATGCTTACAATGTTCTGTTTACTGCAAAATGCAAACAGGGACTTGAATATGTGTGTATGTATTTTTACCATTACTACATGAGCCAAAATTTGATCATTATGTAACAATAAACCCTATTATTTTCTAACACATTTACAAATTCTATACAAACTTACAGTCTCCCTAACTACTGCTTGCATTTTGTCCAAGATCTCAATTTTCTCTTCCATCCCATACAAGTTCGGTATGTCTCCTGTATTCAGCAACATGTTCACATCTTCAACCATACCTAAACAGAAAATGTGTGAAAGAATAAGAATCAAATGATAAGAAATTAATGTTTTTATAAATATTTAATACTTCTTTTGCGATTAGAAGATGGCAGAGTACAATTTGAGTTTCATCTCTAGAAATAATATCTATTAAACCTTATATTGAAAGCAACAATTTAATAATTAATTATTCCCTCGGCAAGGTGGGAAGACGACCTGCGCAGGTTGGCCGGCATCGAATGGATGCGAACGGCCACTGACAGGGAGAAGTGGCGTCATTTGGGGGAGGCCTATGTCCAACAGTGGATTAAGACAAGCTGATGATGATGATGATATTGGAAGTGATTTTCTTATAAGTATAAAGTATAATACGTCATGCTTGTTTTCCTAAAGGCAATACTAAGCTCAAATTTTCCTTATTCTGACATTTAAGTTATTTGGAATATTTTGCATTTTAGGTAATCAGTTTTAAAGTATTAAAAGGTTAATAATGTGTACATTACAGCTGCAATTATAGTTTCAATCATACCTTCATACACAATCTGGTTATCAGCCATGAGAAAGACGATGGGCTTCCCCACAATGCCTGCCCTCATGAGCAGCTTGCGGAGGTCGTCACGCCACTCCGTTTGCCCGTACAGTCTTGATAACTCAATCTGTTACAAACAATACGTACTACATATACTAGGCAACATAATGTGTATTATTTAAGTCATATTGGAAACATTCTTATGGCGAATGTACGTAAGAAGAGAACAGTGCGTATGAAACAATAAAGATGTGTCAGGATTTTTCAAGGTTTTTGGACTATCTGCTGCGACAAATAGAGGCATAATTAAATCTACTATACGTATACTTTCACGACCATAATCCATTGCAGCAGTTTGAGTATTCATCATTATGATAGCGCAGTAGTTAGTTTATTTTATATCCCTCTGTTATTTACGTTGGAAAGAATGTTACCAATTTGATCTGTATATGTTTTCTGCATCATGTTTCATCTGTTTATGTTAAACTGTACGTATGTAGATATATACAAATCACGCCCGTTTCCCTGTAGAGGGGTAGTCAGAGATCATGGATCCCCATCTGTCTGTATGTATGTTTATATTTACATTAAAAACATTCATGTCCATAATACTGGCTGCCAGTTTCACTGCGCTGCTTCTGCCACTGCCACCGACGCCAACCAACAGTAGATTGCCTGAAATACAGAGTTCATTAATTATTAATTAATTCTTTAATGTCATCACCTAAGTATAAACTACAAATAAATAAAACAAGGTCAACCATATCGTAAGGAATACAATAAACAACGAAAAAAAAAACTTATCATTGTATTATTAATTAACTTATTATTATATTAAAAAATCTCATTGGCAATAAATAGACAATCTTAAACCTGCCTAAGCCTATACAGAACATCAGAATTAATGTTGATTATATACTCTGTATTGTCACTACATAGTATAAAACAAAGTCGCTTTCTCTGTCCCTATGTCCCTTTGTATGCTTAAATCTTTGAAACTCCGCAACGGATTTTGATGCGGTTTTTTTAATAGATAGAGAGATTCAAGAGGAAGGTTTATATGTATAATAACATCCATTAAATAATGGAGTAGGCTATATATTTTATACCCGTGCGAAGCCGGAGCAGGTCGCTAGTTATTATATATCACGCTCATTCTACGCAACAGGGGTAGATAGACACAATATCTCACCGTTATCCTGAAACAGGACCCTGGCACTCCTGGATATATGATCTAGGGCATAGCGAAACATCACCAGATGCATGGGTGACGAGGACACGATGTTGTACTCCTCAAGGTAGTAGTTCATCTTCTCAGCCATGAGGGCCAGGTCTGCCACCTGACAAAGTAACCATAACATATACATGGTTATTTTTAAACTCGCGATTCATACTCATTTTATTTACTATGACACGTCGGGTCATATAAAGGTGTCTATATCTTTATTAATTTATCGTGATATGACCCGGTTTTATGTAGTAATTAAAACATATACATACATGTGGATTAACGTAACTTAACTCATTCGACGCCGCGCCATTTTTCAGCGTCTTACTAGCGGAGCCGCCATACAAACGGTCATGAATACGCGAGGCGTGTCCGCGGCTCTGCGACTAAGAAAAAATGAACACGCCACGTGTGTCCACTGGCTCTGCGCGAAGTTTAATGTTTCTAAATACGTTAATAATACATTGTGGTAGTTTATGTCCTTAGTTCTGTTTGTGCAATGAAATGGATAAAGTTGTGGCAACAGTATAGTGATTTTAAACCAGGAATTATGGCGGAATATGGATATTTAGGTAAATAGGTAAATTAAATATGATGTGATTCTCAAACTTACTTATATATTAATAAATTCATAGATTCCATTTAATCCTAGTCACTTAGTCACCTTCTACGACATGGAAGAACGGCAGCTAGTTAGTATTCTCATTTACGTCTCACCTAGCATGAGACAATTACAAATTTAAGTTGGCACTAAAGCGACGTTAATGGAGAAGGGCTAGTACAAAGTGAAAGACTATCTATATGATGTTATGTGACGTTTCATTTTTGTGTGGTCATGGATTCCCGTTCCGGTTCTTATTAGGACTCCCCTTAATTTTGTTGTTAAACACTATTTGTTGAATGTGAAGCTTTGATAATGTTCTAATGAATTATTATTAAGTTTAATGTACATATTGTCTGCAGAGTTTCTTGGCACTTCTTCTCTGCAGAGATTTTTCTTTACGAAGTGCCATTAGTTTTATTAATTTAATTTGATTTATTTTAATAATTAGTTAATATTAATGACATATTTTTTTATAAAAATGTTTTTTTTTTTAGTTTCAATAAGTGATTCTATGATCCTTATATTGAATAAAAAGATTTTCATTTCATTTTCAACTAGCGACCCGCTCGGGCTTCGCACGGGTATAAAATATATAGCCTACTCTAATATTAAATGGATGTTATAATACATATAAACCTTCCTCTCGAATCACTATCTATTAAAAAAACCGCATCAAAATCCGTTGCGTAGTTTCAAAGATTTAAGCATACAAAGGGACATAGGGACAGGGAAAGTTACTTTGTTTTATACTATGTAGTGATGATAAAATTGTACATAATATCTCACCTGATCGTAGATCTTCGGATCAGCGTCTGGTTCCATGTAGTTACCAAAGAAGATGTCCGTCAAAAGAGACATTTGCATCTTGGAATCCGCCTTCAAATAGTCAGTCTCCTTCAGGACTTGGTCGCAGTGGATCCTGTAATGCTCGTACACCGACGCGACAACTATGTCGTACAGTTTTCGCCTGGAAAAGTATGGTTGGATGGTATGAAAAAGGTTTGAATGGCGTCTACTTAGTTTACTAGGGATTTATACCTGTTATTTGTATGGGATAATGTGATAAAGAATTTATTTTAGACAAACAGACATACACATCTCTAAAAAGAAATTAAATTATTTTTAAAATGCACTTCACTGGGTCCTAACCACTAGAAGATCACGGTTCAGACTACAAACCTGCTGGCTATCATCCCGAATTATCATAAGAGGGGAAGATGTCTAGATAGATAGATAGGTGCGTGGATGGGCTAGTAACCTGTCAGCAATGTTTCATATCACAACCTTATGCATCCTAAAATATGTCCTAAGAGATATAATCGTATCTGTAAGGGTCTACCCATGTTTATACTGTATTTATTTCCCCTAGTCACCTTCAACGACAAGCCGGGAAGAATCGCAGCTAGTTTGCACTCTTTTTACGTCCCCATCTAGCCCTGGACCATACTTTCATCTTAATATTACCAGTATAATATGTGGTACCATAATAACAACATAGATGTATAAAATTTGGTGATCACCTGTCACATTGAGTACTGATTATCTGGTCAACACGTGAGTTCGAGATGACCATAGAATACTACCTTCGCAATCGCGGAGATGTACACCTGAACCTCTGACTACCAAGGGTAAATGGTCGTGAACGCGTTTATTGTTTTTAATTGTGGTAAAATTTGGTACACAACAACTTGCAAAAAACTTGAAAAAAACTCACTGATCCACCTCATCCGTCAAGCGATCATAGAAGACTCTGTACGTCTCATGTATCCACAGGAGTATCAGCTTATTGAGGGAGGGCATCCTGGTGGACGGAACCAGTAGAATACCCTTCACCACCCTGGCAAAGTCCCGAAGGTTGAAGAGGTAGTGGCACTTGCTTGGAGTCGGGAGAAAGTTCTTCGTTACTGCTTTGTAGATCTCCATTGTTGCACTTACTACGGACTGTAAATGGAACGAATAGGTTGATTAATGTTGCTGATAAGTAAAAGTTATAAAAGGTGCAGATTCATAAAAACAAATAATGTTTAAATGTGCCCTTAGATCATTTAATCTGCAACTGCAGATCTTTCAAATCTTCGACTACTCCTCAAATGGTTAATCATGAATTGAAACTTTATTTAAACAAACAAAATATTATTTGAAATAACTGATTAAGTATTCCACTTGAAACCGTTGAAATGATTGAAAAGTTCGATAATGTCTATTGTGGTGTTGAACAGTATCAATATAAAATTCTTCGTTACGAAATTACGACACTAGAAAAAAGTTTTTCTAGTAGTGGTAACATAAATTATATTCATTTCTGCGGTATTTTTAAATCTCACAGTTTACAACCATAAAAACTCGCTCACCTTACCAGCTCTAACCACGACCTCTGGAAAACCCTTGTTAAAATGCCAGTCAATGATGGTCCCAAAGATCTTCGTGAGGGTATTGTCTTCGAACGAGTCGAGGCCCACTAAGAAGGCATGTCTCGTTAGCCTTGAAGTGATCAGGTTAGACCCTCCGCCAGGGGGCAGCATTGCTGATACGAATAGCTGTGGAAGGGGCATAAGATATATAGATGAATTTTTATCATAAGTACATGTAAAGAGAGATAAATACGTATATTATAAGCATGAACATGTTTATAATTTACGTATTTTTCAGTATAGCGATAAAATTGGGGACATAAAATCGCCATGGTTACTTTTAGTGTTCATATCGGGATTGTGATGATATTAATATGGAATATTAGGAGCAGGTTTGAAGCCAATATTTTAGTTTGTTACAACTACCAATACATATATGTATACGCCCTTTAATCCCTTTCGGGGTAGACAGAACCTTGGATACATGAAAATATCTTCTTGGTCACTTATTAGCATGTATATTGGTGGTTTGATGTCATATAGAATGTTGGTGACAGCTTCCTAGCCTATCGCTTATTAGATTCCAGACTAGACTAGACTAGTACGGGGCTACTAATATAGATTAGATTAGATTAGATTTATTTATTTCACTGTAACAATGTCCACATAAAAAAAATACAATTAATAGATGTCTAAAGATTACAGTGATAGTCATTGAAATTTGCAATTATATAAAATTAAAATGTCAAAATAAAATAATAATAATAATAGTACAATATAACAAAATAATAATTTAAAATACAATATGTACATTAGTACTGTTTCGTCTCGTACTCTTTTACAGAGTAAAACGCGCTGTCCAGCAAGAATTTCTTTAGTCGGTGGCAGAACGTTTCGTCATCCTTAATATTACGAATTTCAGTGGGAAGGTGCTCGTAATACTTTGGCCCCACCACCCTAGGGTTCCTGCGCGCAAACCTCGTGCGGTGCGCCACCGCCGCGAGCCGCCCCGCGTTACGAAGCGACCGTTCGCTGCCCACGCGGCGCCCAAGCGAACCTAGCCTCTTCCGCACAAGGACCATCACCTCATATAGGTAGATGGAATGAAGTGTCATTATGCCATGCTTCTGGAACAAAGTTCTACACGTCTCACGAGGCCCCATTCCATCCAGAATCCGTAAGGCCCGCTTCTGAAGGACAAAAACGCGATTCACATCGACAGAGTCACCCCAGAGCAGGACCCCGTAGGACATAATGGAATGGAAATGAGCGAAATACGTTTGCCTTAACACTGAACCCGATACCAGTGGTCTCAGCTTACGCAACGCATAGGCCGCCCCACTCAGTTTTTCACATAGCGATTGGATGTGGCCTTTCCAATTCAACTTGGAATCTAATGTGAAACCTAAAAAGCGACATTCACTCGCGAATGGTATCGGGCAGCGCACAGCAGCAGGCCTCGCCATCTCCTTTATCGAGAACAATAGCACTGATGATTTAGAGTCATTTAATATTAGGCCGTTGCTCGAGAACCAGTCGTGCAACTGTTTGAGTACTTTGTTAATTTTTAAATTTAGGTCGTCATACGTTTTCGCACAGACTACAACCGTTGTATCGTCAGCAAATAATAATATAATTCCGTCCGTAATATAATATGTCAAGTCATTAATAAATGTCAAAAATAATATATTTCCTAGGGATGATCCTTGTGGGACACCGATTGAAATATTGCCCATCGGAGACCGAAATCTATGCCCGCCAGCAGCTATTTCAACCGCCTGCTTTCGATCAGCCAAAAAGGATGAAAACAAGCGAAGTGGGCCCTGCCTTACTCCGTAAGCTTCTAATTTCTTAACGAGAAGGCTCGGTCGGATCACGTCGAAAGCCTTCGTCAAGTCGCAGAAGATCCCGGCCGCCACATACCTATCGTCCAAGCCCGTCATGATGGCGTCAATAACTTCATACGCAGCACCAGCTGTTGACCGACGCTTCCGATAAGCATGCTGCGCGTCGCTAAGCAGACCATTTCCCTCAAGATGCTCCGTCAGGCTCAGTGACAATATGGACTCAATTATTTTGGACAAGGTGGGGACTATGGTGATAGGTCTGTGACTCTCCACCCGTGTCTTGTCACCCTTTCCCTTGTATATTGGGCAAACTCTAGTGCACTTTAACGCATCGGGATAAGTACCGGAAATAAACATGTCATTGATTAATTTACATAATTTGTCAACTAAAATAGGCCATATAGACAGGAGAACTCTTACTGAAATGTCATATATATCTAAAGTACTGGACGAATGCAACATACGTTTAATAGTTTTATTTAAAATGTCCGTGGTGATAATTGGTAGAATAAAATTGGGAATATCCCTATGTAGTACATAATTCCGTAAGTGATCTAAGGCTGCTTTTTCATTAGGATATATAGGGAGGTTTTCGGCTATTGTAATAAAATACTTATTGAACCGATCTGGAATCTCCCTATTGTCAACTACAGTGTCACCATCCATCAAATTAGGACCTGAATGTGGTTTTCGTAGTGATACTTGCTCGTTCACGACGCGCCATATCTCCTTAGAGATGTTTTTTGCACCATTTATCCTATCGTCATAGTACTTGCGGCGATCGCGAAGACTAATTGACTTAACTAAGTGTGAGTAGTGATTGACGCATTGGTTTATATGCTCTACGGCAGGATGCTGCTGTCGTATCTGACAGAATGTTTCAAATTTCGATAAGCATTCCGAGAGCTCGCTGCTTACCCAAGGTGATCTCGTTTTACTTTGATATATCTTTTTTAATGGAAAATGAATGTCAATTAGTGATGTCAATATATTAATTAATTTATCAAATTTCTGATTTATATTTATGTCATGTTTCTTAATAAATGTCCAATTATAATTTTCGATGTCAATATAAAAGTTTGATAAGGAGTCGTTATTAAAAATTCGTTTCAACGTATACTTATTACTATTACAGTCGATTGATACCGTTTCTATAGTAAAATACTGAGCGTCGTGGTCACTAATTGCCGTTTGAACGGGCCTTACGGTGACGGCACAATCATCACGAGCAACAATCCCACAGTCCAAAGAAGTCTCGCATGTGCTACACACGCGAGTAGGGAAATCAACAATGTTATGCGAGTTATAACATTGCAACAAATCATTTAAACTACGGCGTTCGTAGTTATCCTTCAGAAAATCTACGTTTATGTCACCGACCAACAGAAACCTCTTGCCTTCGTCAATGATTTTACATAATAAAAGTTCCAATGAACACAAGAAAATTTTAAAGTCACCTTTTCCAGCACGGTACATACCAACAACAATTAATTTACATGTAATAAGTTCTATTGCGGTGCAGTCAAAATGATACTCGACTGCAATACTTTGTAAGTCAGGGCGTGGCTTGTATTGGAATGCGTTGCGAACATAAAGGGCAACGCCTCCGTGATTAATGTTCGAACGACAATAATAATTTGCCAGTTCATAGTTCGACAAGCGCACACGTTGTATATCGCTGTTTTTACACCATATTTCAGTGCAAACGAGTATACTTGGTTTATATTTATATAAAATTAGTTCAAGTGTTGATGTTTTACCTGTAATTGATCTTACATTTTGATGAAGTATAGTAAAGTGTTGACTTCGGAGTGTGTTTGAGGTTATTTTTGTTTGACTATTGTGCGATGAGTTTTTAAGTTTTTTGGAAGGATTACATGATAATTACGTACTTGAACACCATCGGGCCAGAATCGAGGATTGCGAATTGATCTCGATTTCGCCATCGGTACATCAAGCTTGAAGGATGCGTAATCACCTCTCGTTTGCAACTTCTCACACGAAGCATCACCGACGCCTAATGTAGATGAAAGATGCCCCATGATATCTTCAGAGGTGGTCTCGCTGCTGAAGTTGAATAGATGGAGGCTACAGATGCGTGGGGCTGCAGCGCGGAGGGTTCCAGCCGAAGCTTTGGCACTTGGAGCACGGCGAGGCGATCCGGTTTCACCATCCTCAGTCCTTATCTTGGAACTACCCGAAGCTGGAGTCGAGACGCACACAGGTTTTGGTTTCTTATTTTGTTTCTGGTGCCGGTCCACATTTGAAACTACGACTTGTTCATTGAGCCGACCCAAAGCACGAGCATGCGCCCTAGTGCTTCTTGAAGTCGAAGATTTGGGAGCTGTTGTTGCTGTTGATGTCAAGTCCATGATGGTGCCAGTGTCAGTGTCTTGTGGTTCACAAGTGGTCAGGGCCAAAGGGCCGGATTCGTTCAGCGTTGGTGGAGTGCTGAACCTGGCTGGCATTGTGCTGCGGGCTATGTCGGCATAGGAGGTATTGTCAGGTGAGTGTGGTTCACGATTGTCACTCTTGGATCTTGATTGCGCTGACATCATATGCATCATAGTTTCAATCATGGTGTGTTGTTCCTCTATAAGCAAGCCTTGTTTGCATACAATATTACGATACTGCTTCAATTCCATGTTTATATCCTCAAATTTCTGTTCGAAGTTTGAAATAACCGCCGTCAGTTTTTCGATAGCTGCCTTTGTTGTCTGTGCCATGTTTACGTACTGTTTTTTTATACTCAAACACTTTCTATACTGATACACTTAATTTTTAAATTATCTTTTAATGTATATTATGTATAAAACGAATATTAAACAATTAATTAAGCGGAGATTAAAATATATTATGTTACTTGGGTTCTACCCCCGATTATATATATATATATATATATAAATTTCATTAACCACTATATTATTTAGTAGCCGCCTGCGAAACGCCGTTAAAGTTATCATTATATAAAATGTCTATTTCCTAACTACTGAGATATGGTTTAGACAAGTATCATAAGCCCATTGCTAAATAAACTAACTTTATAAGGTCTCAGGAGGAGCATTTGATTATATTTATATCAAATGTTATTTATACCGCTCGGGACGTAAAAAGAATGTTAACTAGCTGCCGTTCACACCGGCACGTCATAGGAGGCGACTAAGGGTAATTTGAAATCATTAGACTATGGGATAGCAATCCGTCACCAATGTTCCATATGACTTTAAATCCCTAGGACCTAGGAGATATTATACCTCTGGCTTAAATGACTTGAATGTATATCAACTCTTACACTGCTCCGAACTTTTATTTACAATGAACACATGTTAAACTCACCACATCTACGACCTCCTGCTTTGACATTTCCTTAAGGTCATACCAGTGTCCATGGTCGATCCATTGCCTCAGTAATTCCAGAGGAGGTTGAGCCGCGTAAACCTCTTTTTGAGGCATACTCAAGTCATCCACGAATAGGACACACTGAAATGAAAGTAATGCTGATTTAGACCGATGCCTAGCTAGATCAGTTACTTACGTCACAGTTTGGCTTAGAATCGATGGTTTTAGTTTACTTTCCAGCCTAAAAAATAAACATATGTTCTAGATTTACTGAGATTTACTTTCGTCAGTTCGATTTAGAATCGATGATTTTAATTTCTCCTCCAGCATAATTAATAAACAAATGACATAAAGCTATTAACTTTCAAGAATAAAAGATCAACATAAAATATGAGAGTATTAATACTAGCGGCATAGAGAATTAATTGCCCATCAGTAAAATTAGTGACTTAAATAATTATAAAAATAATTCATTTGTACAAAACAGGCGTGATGTGTTTGTATGTATGATATGGACACCTCTAACCCGCACGCTAACTCGATAGTCAGAACCTAACGCGATAGATAAGGAAACCGTGTCTCTATTTACAAGCACTAACTTATTCAATGTTTTCCAAGGACTAGGCAGGTTTCCTAACAATGTTTTGCTTCACCGTAGAGCAGGAGACGATGGAATAAAATAATAATAATTCAATAAATCTTACTTTCTTTCCCATGGAAGGTCCAAAGACACCCTTTCTGCGTCTATCCACTTTCGACATAATTATGTCTTGAGTCTGCAGAGTAAAATACGTATTTATTAAAATTAATAGATGTTTGTATGATCATTTTTAGGTATATTATTTAAATCATGCCTTCGAAATTTCGGAGATGGGCATTCAAGCCTCTGACTACCCCGCCATAATAAAAAAAGGGAGTGTGTATACACAAGTCGTGAAGCGTATGTATGTATGTATATTATTTAAGTCGTAATACCTATTTTATCTATGCAGGTAGTTTGCAAATCTTTGCTTTATCCTTATTTAGGTTGTAAAAAGAATACTAATTAGCTAACGTTCTTGCCAGCATGTACATGAGGTAGGAATCTGTCACCACATTAATGTCATCAAAAACCTGCAAAAGTGACCAAGGAAATTTCATGACTCCAAGGTTCGATCCATCGTGAAAGATCTTGAAAGACAGGTAAGTCTTCATTGAACTATAAACGTATATCATACAAAAAACGTTTATTCCATACCTGATTAGCAGTAGTACGTGCTGAGAAGTTGATGCTGTTCGTTATATACTTCTCTTTTGGCAGAGTGAGTAGGAAGTTGAGGACCAGTGAGGACTTGCCAGTGCCAGTGGGACCCACTATCAAGATCGGTATCTTGGCATTCACCATTCGGCCCACAAAGTAACGTAGACAGGCGTTCTCGTTTGTCAGGATTATTATTTCATTGATCTGGAATGTAGATATTGTGTACAAATAAAGTTTCTTTGTTTGATATAAAAATTGAGGACGGTTACGTAAGGGCCGGCATAATAGGACATACGACAAACAGATAGACGCTATATTTAAAACGAACGTTAGAAGTACCAATAACCACCGAGCGTGTACGAGGAGGTGTATGGATGCCAATGAAGGGAAAGTGGTATGTCTGGATCGAGACAAACGGGGATCCGTGACCTTTGTTTCCTGTAGGGAAACGGGCACGATGTGTAAATGTATGTGTTAAATCTAACTTAGTTACTTAGTTAATCAATTATATAAAATTAAGTATCGTGCTAGCTGTAATGTAAAAAAGGATAACTAACTGCAGTTCCTCACGGTATGTCGGAGGTGGTGAGTAAGGAACGTTGTGGTTGTTAAAAGTGACAATAATGGTTCATATTAATACCATTATGACTCCGACATTATAAAAATTACCTTAGGGATATTGTGGCTCTTAGTAGTCTACCCCGAAAAGAATTGACGATGGAGAATGTATACATACATTCTCGAGGTTTCTCCACTGAAATATACACCTAAACTCACTGCACTAAAACTCACTTTAGCACTTGGACTGATAGGGGTTTCTCGTTCCAGCTCCACCCATGGAATCCAAGATCCATTGTTCCTCTTATCATAGATATAGTCAAAGACTGTGTCTTTATCAGGGAAGAGTTGCTGCTTCGTCAGTTTAAAGGATTTGGGCTTCGGATAGTGAGAGTTCTGACCATCTAAGAGTTTACGGAAGAATGGATCGAAGTGCTTTCGACTTTCACCTGGAATTTAAGTAACAGTTGAGTAAGAACATAGATAACATGTGGGTTAGGAGAGGCAATAGAATTGGTAATTTCGCAGTATCGGATATGATCGATTGATGCCTACGCCTACGCCGAAAAGGTACAAAAACATGTATTTATGTAACGTTAAATTGTACAATTGATATAAAATGTCCTTTTCAGCACCACGTTTGATAGTGACGAGCACGTTTGAAGGACATTTCAGTGACATACATGGTCTTAAAAGGATATTTCACAATCAAACGATGTCCTGTAAAGGATATTTGAGCGTCAAACATGGCTCTGAAAATGACATTTCGCTATTAATCGATGTTCTGAAAAGGACATTTCAGTGACTAACATGGTCCTGAAAAGGACATTTCGCTATTAATCGATGTTCTGAAAAGGACATTTCAGTGACTAACATGGTCCTGAAAAGGACATTTCGCTATTAATCGATGTTCTGATAAGGACGTTGCAGTGACCAACATGGCTCTGAAAAGGACATTTCGCTATCAATCGATGTCCTGAAAAGGACATTTCAGTGACTAACATGGTCCTGAAAAGGACATTTCGCTATCAATGTCCTGAAAAGGACATTTCAGTGACTAACATGGTCCTGAAAAGGACATTTCGCTATCAATGTCCTGAAAAGGACATTTCAGTGACTAACATGGTCCTGAAAAGGACGTTTCGCTATCAATCGATGTCCTGAAAAGCAGATTTCAGTGACTAACATGATCCTGAAAAGGACATTTTGCTAACAAACGATGTCCTGAAAAGGACGTTTCAGTGACTAACAGAATCCTGAAAAGAAGATTTCGCTAACAAACGATGTCCTGAAAAGCACATTTCAGTGACTAACATAGTCCTGAAAAGGACATTTCGCTATCAATCGATGTCCTGAAAAGTACTTTTCAGTGACAAACAGGATCCTGAAAAGGAGATTTCGCTAACAAACGATGTCCTGAAAAGCACATTTCAGTGACTAACATAGTCCTGAAAAGGACATTTCGCTATCAATCGATGTCCTGAAAAGGTGGTTTCGCTATCAATCGATGTCCTGAAAAGGACATTTCAGTGACTAACATGGTCCTGAAAAGGATATTTCAGTGACTAATATGGTCCTGAAAAGGACATTTCGCTATCAATCGATGTGCTGAAAAGGACATTTCAGTGACTAACATGGTCCTGAAAAGGACATTTTGCTATCAATCGATGTCCTGAAAAGGACTTTTCAGTGACTAACATGATCCTGAAAAGGACGTTTCGCTATCAATCGATGTCCTTAAAAGGACATTTCAGCGTCAAACATGGTCTTGAAAAGGACGTTTCGATATCAATCGATGTCCTGAAAAGGACAATTCAGTGACTAACATGGTCCTGAAAAGGAGATTTCGCTAGCAAACGATGTCCTGAAAAGCACATTTCAGTGACTAACATAGTCCTGAAAAGGACATTTCGCTATCAATCGATGTCCTGAAAAGGACATTTCAGTGACTAACATGGTCCTGAAAAGGACATTTCGCTATCAATCGATGTTCTGAAAAGGACATTTCAGCGTCAAACATGGTCCTGAAAAGGACATTTCGCTATCAATCGATGTCCTGAAAAGGACGTTTCGCTATCAATCGATGTCCTCAAAAGACATTTTAGTGACTAACATGGTCCTGAAAAGGATTTATCGCTATCAATCGATGTCCTGAAAAGGACATTTCAGTGACAAACATGGTCCTGAAAAGGACATTTCACTATCAATCGATGTCCTGAAAAGGATATTTCAGCTTCAAACATGGTCCTGAAAAGGACGTTTCGCTATCAATCGATGTCCTGAAAGGGACTTTTTAGTGACTAACATGGTCCTGAAAAGGACATTTCACTATCAATCGATGTCCTCAAAAGACATTTTAGTGACTAATATGGTCCTGAAAAGGATTTATCGCTATCAATCGATGTCCTGAAAAGGACATTTCAGTAACAAACATGGTCCAGATAAGGACAATTCAGTGACAAACATGGTCCTGAAAAGGACATTTTGCTATTAATCGATGTCCTGAAAAGGACATTTCAGTGACTAATATGGTCCTGAAAAGGACATTTCTCTATCAATCGATGTCCCGAAAAGGACATTTCAAAGATAAACATGGTCCTGAAAAGGACATTTCGCTATCAATCGATGTCCTGAAAAGGACATTTCAGTGACAAACATGGTCCTGAAAAGGACATTTCGCTATAAAACGATGTCCTGAAAAGAACATTTCAGTGACGAACATGGTCCTGAAAAGGACATTTTAGTGACATACATGGTCCTGATAAGGACATTTCGCTATCAATCGATGTTCTGAAAAGGACATTTTAGCGTCAAACATGGTCCTGAAAAGGACATTTCGCTATCAATCGATGTCCTGAAAAGGACATTTCAGTGACTAACATGGTCCTGAAAAGGACATTCCGCTATCAATCGATGTTCTGAAAAAGACATTTCAGCGTCAAACATGGTCCTGAAAAGGACGTTTCGCTATCAATCGATGTCCTGAAAAGGACATTTCAGTGACTAACATGGTCCTGAAAAGGACATTCCGCTATCAATCGATGTCCTGAAAAGGACATTTCAGTGACTAACATGTTCCTGAAAAGGACATTCCGCTATCAATCGATGTTCTGAAAAAGACATTTCAGCGTCAAACATTGTCCTGAAAAGGACGTTTCGCTATCAATCGATGTCCTCAAAAGACATTTTAGTGACTAACATGGTCCTGAAAAGGATTTATCGCTATCAATCGATGTCCTGAAAAGGACATTTCAGTGACAAACATGGTCCTGAAAAGGACATTTCACTATCAATCGATGTCCTGAAAAGGATATTTCAGCTTCAAACATGGTCCTGAAAAGGACGTTTCGCTATCAATCGATGTCCTGAAAGGGACTTTTTAGTGACTAACATGGTCCTGAAAAGGACATTTCACTATCAATCGATGTCCTGAAAAGGACATTTCAGTGACTAACATGGTCCTGAAAAGGACATTTCGCTATCAATCGATGTCCTGAACAGGTGGTTTCGCTATCAATCGATGTCCTGAAAAGGACATTTCAGTGACAAACATGGTCCTGAAAAGGACATTTCACTATCAATCGATGTCCTGAAAAGGATATTTCAGCTTCAAACATGGTCCTGAAAAGGACGTTTCGCTATCAATCGATGTCCTGAAAGGGACTTTTTAGTGACTAACATGGTCCTGAAAAGGACATTTCACTATCAATCGATGTCCTGAAAAGCACATTTCAGTGACTAACATAGTCCTGAAAAGGACATTTCGCTATCAATCGATGTCCTGAAAAGGTGGTTTCGCTATCAATCGATGTCCTGAAAAGGACATTTCAGTGACTAACATGGTCCTGAAAAGGACATTTCGCTATCAATGTCCTGAAAAGGACATTTCGCTATCAATCGATGTGCTGAAAAGGACATTTCAGTGACTAACATGGTCCTGAAAAGGACATTTTGCTATCAATCGATGTCCTGAAAAGGACATTTCAGTGACTAACATGATCCTGAAAAGGACGTTTCGCTATCAATCGATGTCCTTAAAAGGACATTTCAGCGTCAAACATGGTCTTGAAAAGGACGTTTCGCTATCAATCGATGTCCTGAAAAGGACAATTCAGTGACTAACATGGTCCTGAAAAGGAGATTTCACTATCAATCGATGTCCTTAAAAGGACATTTCAGCGTCAAACATGGTCTTGAAAAGGACGTTTCGCTATCAATCGATGTCCTGAAAAGGACATTTCAGTAACAAACATGGTCCAGATAAGGACAATTCAGTGACAAACATGGTCCTGAAAAGGACATTTTGCTATTAATCGATGTCCTGAAAAGGACATTTCAGTGACTAATATGGTCCTGAAAAGGACATTTCTCTATCAATCGATGTCCCGAAAAGGACATTTCAAAGATAAACATGGTCCTGAAAAGGACATTTCGCTATCAATCGATGTCCTGAAAAGGACATTTCAGTGACAAACATGGTCCTGAAAAGGACATTTCGCTATAAAACGATGTCCTGAAAAGAACATTTCAGTGACGAACATGGTCCTGAAAAGGACATTTTAGTGACATACATGGTCCTGATAAGGACATTTCGCTATCAATCGATGTCCTGAAAAGCATATTTCAGTGACTAACATAGTCCTGAAAAGGACATTTCGCTATCAATCGATGTCCTGAAAAGGACATTTCAGTGACTAACATGGTCCTGAAAAGGACATTTCGCTATCAATCGATGTTCTGAAAAGGACATTTCAGCGTCAAACATGGTCCTGAAAAGGACATTTCGCTATCAATCGATGTCCTGAAAAGGACATTTCAGTGACTAACATGGTCCTGAAAAGGACATTTCGCTATCAATCGATGTTCTGAAAAGGACATTTCAGCGTCAAACATGGTCCTGAAAAGGACATTTCGCTATCAATCGATGTCCTGAAAAGGACATTTCAGTGACTAACATGGTCCTGAAAAGGACATTCCGCTATCAATCGATGTTCTGAAAAAGACATTTCAGCGTCAAACATTGTCCTGAAAAGGACGTTTCGCTATCAATCGATGTCCTCAAAAGACATTTTAGTGACTAACATGGTCCTGAAAAGGATTTATCGCTATCAATCGATGTCCTGAAAAGGACATTTCAGTGACAAACATGGTCCTGAAAAGGACATTTCACTATCAATCGATGTCCTGAAAAGGATATTTCAGCTTCAAACATGGTCCTGAAAAGGACGTTTCGCTATCAATCGATGTCCTGAAAGGGACTTTTTAGTGACTAACATGGTCCTGAAAAGGACATTTCACTATCAATCGATGTCCTCAAAAGACATTTTAGTGACTAATATGGTCCTGAAAAGGATTTATCGCTATCAATCGATGTCCTGAAAAGGACATTTCAGTAACAAACATGGTCCAGATAAGGACAATTCAGTGACAAACATGGTCCTGAAAAGGACATTTTGCTATTAATCGATGTCCTGAAAAGGACATTTCAGTGACTAATATGGTCCTGAAAAGGACATTTCTCTATCAATCGATGTCCCGAAAAGGACATTTCAAAGATAAACATGGTCCTGAAAAGGACATTTCGCTATCAATCGATGTCCTGAAAAGGACATTTCAGTGACAAACATGGTCCTGAAAAGGACATTTCGCTATAAAACGATGTCCTGAAAAGAACATTTCAGTGACGAACATGGTCCTGAAAAGGACATTTTAGTGACATACATGGTCCTGATAAGGACATTTCGCTATCAATCGATGTTCTGAAAAGGACATTTCAGCGTCAAACATGGTCCTGAAAAGGACATTTCGCTATCAATCGATGTCCTGAAAAGGACATTTCAGTGACTAACATGTTCCTGAAAAGGACATTCCGATATCAATCGATGTTCTGAAAAAGACATTTCAGCGTCAAACATTGTCCTGAAAAGGACGTTTCGCTATCAATCGATGTTCTGAAAAGGACATTTCAGCGTCAAACATGGTCCTGAAAAGGACATTTCGCTATCAATCGATGTCCTGAAAAGGACATTTCAGTGACTAACATGTTCCTGAAAAGGACATTCCGCTATCAATCGATGTTCTGAAAAAGACATTTCAGCGTCAAACATTGTCCTGAAAAGGACGTTTCGCTATCAATCGATGTCCTCAAAAGACATTTTAGTGACTAACATGGTCCTGAAAAGGATTTATCGCTATCAATCGATGTCCTGAAAAGGACATTTCAGTGACAAACATGGTCCTGAAAAGGACATTTCACTATCAATCGATGTCCTGAAAAGGATATTTCAGCTTCAAACATGGTCCTGAAAAGGACGTTTCGCTATCAATCGATGTCCTGAAAGGGACTTTTTAGTGACTAACATGGTCCTGAAAAGGACATTTCACTATCAATCGATGTCCTGAAAAGGACATTTCAGCGTCAAACATGGTCCTGAAACGGACATTTCAAATTTCAATCAATCGATGTCCTGAAAAGGACAATTCAGTGACTAACATGGTCCTGTAAAAGACATTTCGCTATCAATCGATGTCCTGAAAAGGACTTTTCAGTGACTAACATGGTCCTGAAAAGGACATTTCGCTATCAATCGATGTCCTCAAAAGACATTTTAGTGACTAATATGGTCCTGAAAAGGATTTATCGCTATCAATCGATGTCCTGAAAAGGACATTTCAGTAACAAACATGGTCCTGATAAGGACAATTCAGTGACAAACATGGTCCTGAAAAGGACATTTTGCTATTAATCGATGTCCTGAAAAGGACATTTCAGTGACTAATATGGTCCTGAAAAGGACATTTCTCTATCAATCGATGTCCCGAAAAGGACATTTCAAAGATAAACATGGTCCTGAAAAGGACATTTCGCTATCAATCGATGTCCTGAAAAGGACATTTCAGTGATAAACATGGTCCTGAAAAGGACATTTTTCTAACAAACGATGTCCTGAAAAGGACATTACGTTATCAATCGATTTCCTGATAATGACGATTTAGTGACATACATGTTTCTGAAAAGGACATTTCACTATCAAACGATGTCCTGTAAAGGACATATCGTTAACATACATCGTCCTAAAAAAGACATTTAGCAAACGTGTTTGTAAGTTAAAAAATCAATTGCAGGACCATATTTGTACGAAAAAACTTATTTTCAGAAATATGTTGGCGAGAGAAAAACGACTTATCTCGAAAACATGGTCCTGAAAGTCATTTATCACTAAAATCATTGTTCTAAAAATGACTTTTCAATAACCCACATGTTCCTGAAAATGACTGTCTCGAGCAAACATGGTCCTGAAAATGAGTAACTACGAACAAACATGGCTCCTAAAATAACTGTTCTATTAAAGATCCTGTCATTTTCATTCAGTCATTTTCAGGACAATGCTTGTCCAAAAAAACATATTTAGGAAACTGGTGCTCAGAGAAACGCTTTTTAACGACAGTATTTCGTAGTAAAAATTCATTTACAGGATATGTTTGTTCGTGGAAAGTCATTCATTTTCACGAGCATTTTTGTAAGTTAAAAACATTTCTCCGATTCTGGCGTTAATTTAAACATATAATATACATACCATCAATAGTGGAACACAAGCCCCAAATGACGCAGAAAACGAACGCGTTCTGTAACCACAGAGTGCTAATCTGTGTCTCTTCGTCCAATAAGACTGTGAACATACGAGCGAATGACTGAAAGGAATAAGAACAAATAAGAATATTAGTACAATACAAATTAGTAAAGTACACAAAGGTTCCAGCTATTTATATCGTTAGTAATCTTGTTAATATGGGTTCAGGATATGAAAATCAAAGGATTATTAATATGATTATGAATGTTTATGGTATGTTTTTAATGTTCAAGAATATTTTCGCACTCATACATATCTTGATATACACACATTTCTACTGCGAGGTAAATCATTAGCAGAAAACCTAGTCTTAAAAAATTTAACTGCCCGGGTAACTGCCGACTTTCAATCGATTGGTTTAAAGTAGCCTTTGATTATTGTCTTTGAAAAAAGGGATATAGACATGAGTAGTAATAAAACCAACTATAACGATGAAGAAATACTATACTATATTTAACACACCCACCGCGTGGGAAGTATCAGGTCTCGTCATGTTTTTTATGATTTTGGTGAGAAAAATCAGCGAGAGGAAACCTGCCTACGCGTATTTATCGGAATTTCTCAGTATCTGTATATACTTAAAAAAATCCATAAATATGCAGGCAATACGGCAACATGGTGTATCATGGATATTGATTATCAGGCAACAGGGGGGTTTCGCGTAATCAAAGATCGTCATTAACAGAAACTTATACGATGGTGGACACTTAACCTTTGTTTACCGGAAAGGGTCGTGCATGCGTTTGTACGTATACAACATAATAACATACTTAGGCTTCACCACTTTTGGATACACACTTCCTTTTTATTGTGGCGGGGCAGTCAGAGGCTTGAGTGCCCATCTCCGAAATGTCGGAGGCATGTTTGTTATGGGTCACTCGCACCCGCGTTTCACGTACGTTGTACATTCTCGTACATAAATATACAATAAAAGAACTTACATAAAACTGATGAATCTCGCCGACGTGTACAAAATAATTGCACTTGTGGAGTAGAAATTCAAAAACACTGGGGAATATCCAATCTATTAGATCTTGGACTATTTCGAACTGTTCTGGAATGATCCGTGCCTTGAGCTTCACGTTGTAGGACGCTAGGAAAGCTCGCCAACCTGAAGGTAATACAGGTAACGTAATAAAAAAAACGTTTATTTAAAACCTACAATACTTTAAAATAGAGTGTGTATTGGTACAGGTAATACAAAAAGGGGAAAGAAAAAAAAATAAGCTAAAGAAGAAAGAATATAAAGATCAAACATTTAAAATTTAATTTAATTCTCAACGACAAGACTACAATGAGCTAAAATAGAGTATTTATAGAGTACTTTTAGTGGCAAATGGATATTCTTAAAGCGAAACTGTTTTGCCTGGATCGCGAAAAATGGCGTTACGTGATCATTGTCTATCCCTCAGCAGAGAGACGGTTGTGATGTGTACGTACTGTTGTGCGGACGAAATAAAATGCCTTTTTAAAAAACACTTTTTATTTTCCCTAAGCCGAATACAAGGTATTGTTAGCGAACCGTCTTAACCATTTGATGGTTGGAAGAGAACTCCGATATGAACGCACGATACTAATAATGAAACGTTGGCTGCAAAGTCAGCACTTAAAACGACGCGGTATGAGGAGGCTTACGCGAGCAAAACTTATGTATTATTTTAATCTATAACAGCCCCCCCTATAAAATTGAGCTTTATCCCTTTAAGAGGGTGAAGCGAAATCAAAACAAAAATAGAAGTTAAAATTCGAAATTAGAAAATCTCAAATAGTTAAAACGGTTTTACAAACATTAGTAATTAGTCTAAAATAAAACATTGAAATTTAACAAAAACTTTAGCATCATAAAAATACGTAAACAAACATCAACATTAATGATTACTTAAATTTCTAAAATCTACTTTACTGGAAGTCGAATCAGAATCATCTGTTACCTCATGTAATTCAATAGAGACCTTATGCTTTTCCCTGGAAAGCTTTTTATTATAACACTGGTTGTATATTGCAATACAACAATTAGAAGAATCACATCTTTTAAAGTACTTATATAGTTTGAAAGCAATATATGCCAAAATAAGTATTACAATAGTATATGTTGTATAAGAATAATAAGTTCCGTATCTTATAAAATGCGAATTACTTTCAGCATTATTTATTTCTTTTTCTAAATTGTGTAAATCATATTTTGCGAATTGTAAAGATTCTAAATCGATGTTCGATAACGTTATAGGAGGTAAATATGGAATAGTATGATTAAATTTTTCTTTTCGACAACAATCATCTTCAATTATATCAAAATCAGTTTCAAAGTTACTAGACATTAATAAATTTTTAGTAGAGCTTGGAATTATCTGTGTGGTTTTTGCATAATCAATGCAATTTTCATTTAGGGTTAAAATGCCTGTGGCATGTATAGAGTAATCTGTAATAATGTTGTTATCACATTTCACTGTTAATTTAGTAGGAGAAGATTGAACAAAAATCCATCTGTTATTAAGCAGTTTCTGCCAAATATCAATATTTCCAAATAGTAATTTAGTGTTACATTCTTTTGGCATAGACAATATTACATCACAAATAAGTTTACTTTCACAACAAGGGTTGTTAATAGTAGAATAAGAATTTAATTGAGGACAAATAGAATAATTACTATAAATCTTTTGACAATCTTGTAAATTATCTAATAATGCGTATTACAGTCTATCCTCTGTTAATGCTATATAAGATTTAGAAGGTTGAACCAAAGAAAAGGTATTTGGTTTATTTTGATCATGAGGAATTGGTAAAGGTATATTCTTATACACAGTATATAATTCTGGATAAACTAATGGAATTTGTAAAACAAATACAATTTTCTTATTATAAAAATAGGAGACCAGCTTTGAGATATCCATTAAGTTATGTATATTATCGATATTCAAAACGACAGGGAAATCGAGACGACTATTCAGTAAATTACTATGCTTAGATAGTTCTAAATATAAACTAGAAGGACTTATGATAGAAGGGTGTAGAATATTAGACTTAGAAAAGAGAATAGAATTCAGAGTAGTGTCCAAGAGGTTAGAAATAGTAAATAGAGAAGCCTCTAAAATATTCAGGAGACTGTTTATACGAGACATATATAATAATTGATCATTATTTTTAGTTGTTTGGGACAAAATTTCGTTAATTTGATTTAATTGAGCATTTAATTTTATTTCGTTTTTATTCAACTTGTAAATAGTAGAATTAAAATTATTAATTGTAGATTTAACTACTTGAATATTGTCTTTCATTAAGTGAAAGATTTCAGTCTCAGTTTTCTGAGTGTTTTCCAATGCGGCATCATATTTGCGCGCATCGTCTGCATCTAATGTTCCAAAAAAGAATTTAAGCACTTCTCCTCCGAATTCGAGGGAACGTCTTACCCTAATTGGGGAATTAGTCGACATTATGTGCGACAAAGAGTTACATTTTTGATAGTTAGATTTTAGCAAAATCTTAATGGGACTTAATATATCCTTGCATTCAATAAAATTACTAACATTCGCTTTAACGCATAAATCGTAAGTTTTATACAAAATTTGCTCAATATTGTCCAAATGGGGTTCAAAAGAGACCGTGTCAATAAAAGTTATAATTTTCCAAAAGTCGTTTTCCTTACTATTATTAATATTTTGTATTGCCTTATCGCGACAATACTTCATGCGATACTGTAAATACTTAATATATTCTGGATAAGTGTTATCCGAACCAGAATCGTATAATGAAGATGGTATAGATGGTTTATAATCGTATAAGAGTTCATAAGGTGTGAACTGAGTAGTGCTGTGTGGAGTAGTGTTATAAGCTAAAATAGCTGTAAATAAGAATTTATGCCAATCATTTTGATTCTCATTAACATACGATTTTAGATACTCTTTTAGAGTGGAATGACTACGTTCTAACGCGCCATTTGTTTGTGGATGATACGGAGTGGTAAAAAGATTCTTAATCTTACAAATTTTGGTCACATGTTGAAATAATTCCGATGTAAAACATGTACCTAAGTCTGTCAAAATTGTCTTTGGGAAACCGAAAAGAGACATGAAATGTATTAAATTAGAAGCGATTTCTTCGCTTGTTGCACATACCATGGGATAAG
>JAMBLF010001732.1:0-40737 GCA_030578115.1 Leucoptera coffeella
TATTCCTAAAAAGGACTATCGTCCTTCAAGGATATTCCTAAAAAGGATTGTCATCCTTCAAGTATATTTCTGAAAAGGACTAACATACTTCAAGGATATTCCTGAAAAGGACTATCGTCCTTCAAGGATATTCCTGAAAAGCACTATCATCCTTCAAGGATATTCCTAAAAAGGACTGTCATCCTTCAAGGATATTCCGAAAAGGACTATCATACTTCAAGGATATTCCTGAAAAGGACTATCGTCCTTCAAGGATATTCCTGAAAAGGACTATCGTCTTTCAAGGATATTCCTGAAAAGGACTATCATCTTTCAAGGATATTGCTGAAAAAGACTATCGTCCTTCCAACGTAGTCTTGAAACGGTCTATCGTCCTTCAAGGATATTCTTGAAAAGGACTATCATACTTCAAGGATATTCCTAAAAAGGACTGTCATCCTTCAAGGATATTCCCGAAAAGGACTATCATACTTCAAGGATATTCCTGAAAAGGACTATCGTCCTTCAAGGATATTCCTGAAAAGGACTTTCGTCTTTCAAGGATATTCCTGAAAAGGACTATCATCTTTCAAGGATATTGCTGAAAAGGACTAACATACTTCAAGGATATTCCTGAAAAGGACTATCGTCCTTCAAGGATATTCCTGAAAAGCACTATCATCCTTTAAGGACATTCCTAACAAGGATTGTCATCCTTCAAGTATATTCCTGAAAAGGACTAACATACTTCAAGGATATTCCTAAAAAGGATTGTCATCCTTCAAGTATATTCCTGAAAAGGACAAACATACTTCAAGGATATTCCTAAAAAGGATTATCGTCCTTTAAGGATATTCCTGAAAAGGACTATCGTCTTTCAAGGATATTCCTGAAAAGGACTCTCATCTTTCAAGGATATTGCTGAAAAAGACTTTTGTCCTTCAAACGTAGTCCTTAAAAAGGACTATTATCCTTCAAATATATTCCTGACAAGGACTTTCGTCCTTCAAGAATATTCCTGAAAAGAACTAGCATCCTTCAAACGTAGTCCTGAAAAGGACTATAATCCTTTAAGGATATTCCTGAAAAGTACTATCGTCTTTCAAGTATATTTCTGAAAAGGACTAACATACTTCAAGGATATTCCTAAAAAGGACTATCGTCTTTTAAGGATATTCCTGAAAAGGACTATCGTCTTTCAAGCATATTCCTGAAAAGGACTATCATCTTTCAAGGCTATTCCTGAAAAGTCGTCTTTCAAAAATATTCCTGAAAAGGACTATCTTCCTTAAAGTATATTGCTGAATAGGACTATCGTCCTTTAAGGATATTCTTGAAAAGGACTCTCATTTTTCAAGGCTATTCCTGAAAAGGACTAGCGTCCTTCAAGGATATTCCTAAAAAGGACTATCGTCCTTCAAGGATATTCCTAAAAAGGATTGTCATCCTTCAAGTATATTTCTGAAAAGGACTAACATACTTCAAGGATATTCCTGAAAAGGACTATCGTCCTTCAAGGATATTCCTGAAAAGCACTATCATCCTTCAAGGATATTCCTAAAAAGGACTGTCATCCTTCAAGGATATTCCCGAAAAGGACTATCATACTTCAAGGATATTCCTGAAAAGGACTATCGTCCTTCAAGGATATTCCTGAAAAGGACTATCGTCTTTCAAGGATATTCCTGAAAAGGACTATCATCTTTCAAGGATATTGCTGAAAAAGACTATCGTCCTTCCAACGTAGTCTTGAAACGGTCTATCGTCCTTCAAGGATATTCTTGAAAAGGACTATCATACTTCAAGGATATTCCTAAAAAGGACTGTCATCCTTCAAGGATATACCCGAAAAGGACTATCATACTTCAAGGATATTCCTGAAAAGGACTATCGTCCTTCAAGGATATTCCTGAAAAGGACTTTCGTCTTTCAAGGATATTCCTGAAAAGGACTATCATCTTTCAAGGATATTGCTGAAAAGGACTAACATACTTCAAGGATATTCCTGAAAAGGACTATCGTCCTTCAAGGATATTCCTGAAAAGCACTATCATCCTTTAAGGACATTCCTAACAAGGACTGTCATCCTTCAAGTATATTCCTGAAAAGGACTAACATACTTCAAGGATATTCCTAAAAAGGATTGTCATCCTTCAAGTATATTCCTGAAAAGGACAAACATACTTCAAGGATATTCCTAAAAAGGATTATCGTCCTTTAAGGATATTCCTGAAAAGGACTATCGTCTTTCAAGGATATTCCTGAAAAGGACTCTCATCTTTCAAGGATATTGCTGAAAAAGACTTTTGTCCTTCAAACGTAGTCCTTAAAAAGGACTATTATCCTTCAAATATATTCCTGACAAGGACTTTCGTCCTTCAAGAATATTCCTGAAAAGAACTAGCATCCTTCAAACGTAGTCCTGAAAAGGACTATAATCCTTCAAGGATATTCCTGAAAAGTACTATCGTCTTTCAAGTATATTTCTGAAAAGGACTAACATACTTCAAGGATATTCCTAAAAAGGACTATCGTCTTTTAAGGATATTCCTGAAAAGGACTATCGTCTTTCAAGCATATTCCTGAAAAGGACTATCATCTTTCAAGGCTATTCCTGAAAAGTCGTCTTTCAAAAATATTCCTGAAAAGGACTATCTTCCTTAAAGTATATTGCTGAATAGGACTATCTTCCTTTAAGGATATTCTTGAAAAAGACTCTCATTTTTCAAGGCTATTCCTGAAAAGGACTAGCGTCCTTCAAGGATATTCCTAAAAAGGACTATCGTCCTTCAAGTATATTCCTAAAAAGGATTGTCATCCTTCAAGTATATTCCTGAAAAGGACTAACATACTTCAAGGATATTCCTGAAAAGGACTATCGTCCTTCAAGGATATTCCTGAAAAGCACTATCATCCTTCAAGGATATTCCTAAAAAGGACTGTCATCCTTCAAGGATATTCCCGAAAAGGACTATCATACTTCAAGGATATTCCTGAAAAGGACTATCCTCCTTCAAGGATATTCCTGAAAAGGACTTTCGTCTTTCAAGGATATTCCTGAAAAGGACTAATCCTTCAAGGATATTCCTGAAAAGGACTATCGTCCTTCTAACGTAGTCTTGAAACGGTCTATCGTCCTTCAAGGATATTCTTGAAAAGGACTATCATACTTCAAGGATATTCCTGAAAAGGACTATCGTCCTTCAAGAATATTCCTGAAAAGGACTAGCCTCCTTTATGGATATTCTTAAAAAGGACTATCGTCCTTCAAGGATATTGCTGAAAAAGACTATTGTCCTTCAAGGATATTCCTGAAAAGGACTATCATACTTCAAGGATATTCCTGAAAAGGACTATCATCCTTCAAGGATATTCCTGAAAAGGACTATCGTCTTACAAGGATATTCCTGAAAAGGACTATCATCATTCAAGGATATTGCTGAAAAAGACTATTGTCCTTCAATCGTAGTCCTAAAAAAGGACTATTATCCTTCATATATTCCTGACAAGGACTTTCGTCCTTCAAGGATATTCCTGAAAAGAACTAGCATCCTTCAAACGTAGTCCTGAAAAGGTCTATAATCCTTCATGGATATTCCTGAAAAGTACTATCGTCTTTCAAGGATATTCCTGAAAAGGACTCTCATCTTACAAGGCTATTCCTAAAAAGTCGTCTTTCAAAAATATTCCTGAAAAGGACTATCTTCCTTAAAGGATATTGCTGAATAGGACTATTGTCCTTTAAGGATATTCCTGAAAAGGACTTTTATCTTAAAGGGATATTCTTGAAAAGGACTCTGATCTTTCAAGGCTATTTCTGAAAAAGACTATCATCCTTCAAGGATATTCCTAAAAAGGACTGTCATCCTTCAAGTATATTCCTGAAAAGGACTAACATACTTCAAGGATATTCCTGAAAAGGCCTATCGTCCTTCAAGGATATTCCTGAAAAAGACTATCATCCTTCAAGGATATTCCCAAAAAGGACTGTTATCCTTCAAGTATATTCCTGAAAAGGACTAACATACTTCAAGGATATTCCTGAAAAGGACTATCGTCCTTCAAGGATATTCCTGAAAAGCACTATCATCCTTCAAGGATATTCCTAAAAAGGACTGTCATCCTTCAAGGATATTCCCGAAAAGGACTATCATACTTCAAGGATATTCCTGAAAAGGACTATCCTCCTTCAAGGATATTCCTGAAAAGGACTATCGTCTTTCAAGGATATTCCTGAAAAGGACTATTGTCTTACAAGGATATTCCTAAAAAGGACTATCGTCCTTCAAGGATATTCCTAAAAAGGACTGTCATTCTTCAAGTATATTCCTGAAAAGGACTAACATACTTCAAGGATATTCCTGAAAAGGACTATAGTCCTTCAAGGATATTCCTGAAAAGGACTAACATACCTCAAGGATATTCCTAAAAAGGATTGTCATCCTTTAAGTATATTCCTGAAAATGACAAACATACTTCAAGGATATTCCTAAAAAGGACTCTCATCTTACAAGGCTATTCCTGAAAAGTCGTCTTTCAAAAATATTCCTGAAAAGGACTTTCTTCCTTAAAGTATATTGCTGAATAGGACTATCGTCCTTTAAGGATATTCTTGAAAAGGACTTCCATTTTTCAAGGCTATTCCTGAAAAGGACTAGCGTCCTTCAAGGATATTCCTAAAAAGGACTATCGTCCTTCAAGGATATTCCTAAAAAGGACTGTTATTCTTCAAGTATATTCCTGAAAAGGACTAACATACTTCAAGGATATTCCTGAAAAGGACTATCGTCCTTCAAGGATATTCCTGAAAAGCACTATCATCCTTCAAGGATATTCCTAAAAAGGACAGTCATCCTTTAAGGATATTCCGGAAAAGGACTATCATACTTCAAGGATATTCCTGAAAAGGACTATCGTCTTTCAAGGATATTCCTGAAAAGGACTATCGTCTTACAAGGATATTCCTGAAAAGGACTATCATCATTCAAGGATATTGCTGAAAAAGACTATTGTCCTTCAATCGTAGTCCTAAAAAAGGACTATTATCCTTCATATATTCCTGACAAGGACTTTCGTCCTTCAAGGATATTCCTGAAAAGAACTAGCATCCTTCAAACGTAGTCCTGAAAAGGACTATAATCCTTCAAGGATATTCCTGAAAAGTACTATCATACTTCAAGGATATTCCTAAAAAGGACTATCGTCTTTTAAGGATATTCCTGAAAAGGACTATCGTCTTTCAAGGATATTCCTAAAAAGGACTATCATCTTTCAAGGCTATTCCTGAAAAGTCGTCTTTCAAAAATATTCCTGAAAAGGACTATCTTCCTTAAAGTATATTGCTGAATAGGACTATCGTCCTTTAAGGATATTCTTGAAAAGGACTCTCATTTTTCAAGGCTATTCCTGAAAAGGACTAGCGTCCTTCAAGGATATTCCTAAAAAGGACTATCGTCCTTCAAGGATATTCCTAAAAAGGATTGTCATCCTTCAAGTATATTTCTGAAAAGGACTAACATACTTCAAGGATATTCCTGAAAAGGACTATCGTCCTTCAAGGATATTCCTGAAAAGCACTATCATCCTTCAAGGATATTCCTAAAAAGGACTGTCATCCTTCAAGGATATTCCCGAAAAGGACTATCATACTTCAAGGATATTCCTGAAAAGGACTATCGTCCTTCAAGGATATTCCTGAAAAGGACTATCGTCTTTCAAGGATATTCCTGAAAAGGACTATCATCTTTCAAGGATATTGCTGAAAAAGACTATCGTCCTTCCAACGTAGTCTTGAAACGGTCTATCGTCCTTCAAGGATATTCTTGAAAAGGACTATCATACTTCAAGGATATTCCTAAAAAGGACTGTCATCCTTCAAGGATATTCCCGAAAAGGACTATCATACTTCAAGGATATTCCTGAAAAGGACTATCGTCCTTCAAGGATATTCCTGAAAAGGACTTTCGTCTTTCAAGGATATTCCTGAAAAGGACTATCATCTTTCAAGGATATTGCTGAAAAGGACTAACATACTTCAAGGATATTCCTGAAAAGGACTATCGTCCTTCAAGGATATTCCTGAAAAGCACTATCATCCTTTAAGGACATTCCTAACAAGGATTGTCATCCTTCAAGTATATTCCTGAAAAGGACTAACATACTTCAAGGATATTCCTAAAAAGGATTGTCATCCTTCAAGTATATTCCTGAAAAGGACAAACATACTTCAAGGATATTCCTAAAAAGGACTATCGTCCTTTAAGGATATTCCTGAAAAGGACTATCGTCTTTCAAGGATATTCCTGAAAAGGACTCTCATCTTTCAAGGATATTGCTGAAAAAGACTTTTGTCCTTCAAACGTAGTCCTTAAAAAGGACTATTATCCTTCAAATATATTCCTGACAAGGACTTTCGTCCTTCAAGAATATTCCTGAAAAGAACTAGCATCCTTCAAACGTAGTCCTGAAAAGGACTATAATCCTTTAAGGATATTCCTGAAAAGTACTATCGTCTTTCAAGTATATTTCTGAAAAGGACTAACATACTTCAAGGATATTCCTAAAAAGGACTATCGTCTTTTAAGGATATTCCTGAAAAGGACTATCGTCTTTCAAGCATATTCCTGAAAAGGACTATCATCTTTCAAGGCTATTCCTGAAAAGTCGTCTTTCAAAAATATTCCTGAAAAGGACTATCTTCCTTAAAGTATATTGCTGAATAGGACTATCGTCCTTTAAGGATATTCTTGAAAAGGACTCTCATTTTTCAAGGCTATTCCTGAAAAGGACTAGCGTCCTTCAAGGATATTCCTAAAAAGGACTATCGTCCTTCAAGGATATTCCTAAAAAGGATTGTCATCCTTCAAGTATATTTCTGAAAAGGACTAACATACTTCAAGGATATTCCTGAAAAGGACTATCGTCCTTCAAGGATATTCCTGAAAAGCACTATCATCCTTCAAGGATATTCCTAAAAAGGACTGTCATCCTTCAAGGATATTCCCGAAAAGGACTATCATACTTCAAGGATATTCCTGAAAAGGACTATCGTCCTTCAAGGATATTCCTGAAAAGGACTATCGTCTTTCAAGGATATTCCTGAAAAGGACTATCATCTTTCAAGGATATTGCTGAAAAAGACTATCGTCCTTCCAACGTAGTCTTGAAACGGTCTATCGTCCTTCAAGGATATTCTTGAAAAGGACTATCATACTTCAAGGATATTCCTAAAAAGGACTGTCATCCTTCAAGGATATACCCGAAAAGGACTATCATACTTCAAGGATATTCCTGAAAAGGACTATCGTCCTTCAAGGATATTCCTGAAAAGGACTTTCGTCTTTCAAGGATATTCCTGAAAAGGACTATCATCTTTCAAGGATATTGCTGAAAAGGACTAACATACTTCAAGGATATTCCTGAAAAGGACTATCGTCCTTCAAGGATATTCCTGAAAAGCACTATCATCCTTTAAGGACATTCCTAACAAGGATTGTCATCCTTCAAGTATATTCCTGAAAAGGACTAACATACTTCAAGGATATTCCTAAAAAGGATTGTCATCCTTCAAGTATATTCCTGAAAAGGACAAACATACTTCAAGGATATTCCTAAAAAGGATTATCGTCCTTTAAGGATATTCCTGAAAAGGACTATCGTCTTTCAAGGATATTCCTGAAAAGGACTCTCATCTTTCAAGGATATTGCTGAAAAAGACTTTTGTCCTTCAAACGTAGTCCTTAAAAAGGACTATTATCCTTCAAATATATTCCTGACAAGGACTTTCGTCCTTCAAGAATATTCCTGAAAAGAACTAGCATCCTTCAAACGTAGTCCTGAAAAGGACTATAATCCTTCAAGGATATTCCTGAAAAGTACTATCGTCTTTCAAGTATATTTCTGAAAAGGACTAACATACTTCAAGGATATTCCTAAAAAGGACTATCGTCTTTTAAGGATATTCCTGAAAAGGACTATCGTCTTTCAAGCATATTCCTGAAAAGGACTATCATCTTTCAAGGCTATTCCTGAAAAGTCGTCTTTCAAAAATATTCCTGAAAAGGACTATCTTCCTTAAAGTATATTGCTGAATAGGACTATCTTCCTTTAAGGATATTCTTGAAAAAGACTCTCATTTTTCAAGGCTATTCCTGAAAAGGACTAGCGTCCTTCAAGGATATTCCTAAAAAGGACTATTGTCCTTCAAGTATATTCCTAAAAAGGATTGTCATCCTTCAAGTATATTCCTGAAAAGGACTAACATACTTCAAGGATATTCCTGAAAAGGACTATCGTCCTTCAAGGATATTCCTGAAAAGCACTATCATCCTTCAAGGATATTCCTAAAAAGGACTGTCATCCTTCAAGGATATTCCCGAAAAGGACTATCATACTTCAAGGATATTCCTGAAAAGGACTATCCTCCTTCAAGGATATTCCTGAAAAGGACTTTCGTCTTTCAAGGATATTCCTGAAAAGGACTAATCCTTCAAGGATATTCCTGAAAAGGACTATCGTCCTTCTAACGTAGTCTTGAAACGGTCTATCGTCCTTCAAGGATATTCTTGAAAAGGACTATCATACTTCAAGGATATTCCTGAAAAGGACTATCGTCCTTCAAGAATATTCCTGAAAAGGACTAGCCTCCTTTATGGATATTCTTAAAAAGGACTATCGTCCTTCAAGGATATTGCTGAAAAAGACTATTGTCCTTCAAGGATATTCCTGAAAAGGACTATCATACTTCAAGGATATTCCTGAAAAGGACTATCATCCTTCAAGGATATTCCTGAAAAGGACTATCGTCTTACAAGGATATTCCTGAAAAGGACTATCATCATTCAAGGATATTGCTGAAAAAGACTATTGTCCTTCAATCGTAGTCCTAAAAAAGGACTATTATCCTTCATATATTCCTGACAAGGACTTTCGTCCTTCAAGGATATTCCTGAAAAGAACTAGCATCCTTCAAACGTAGTCAAGGATATTCCTGAAAAGGTCTATAATCCTTCATGGATATTCCTGAAAAGTACTATCGTCTTTCAAGGATATTCCTGAAAAGGACTCTCATCTTACAAGGCTATTCCTAAAAAGTCGTCTTTCAAAAATATTCCTGAAAAGGACTATCTTCCTTAAAGGATATTGCTGAATAGGACTATTGTCCTTTAAGGATATTCCTGAAAAGGACTTTTATCTTAAAGGGATATTCTTGAAAAGGACTCTGATCTTTCAAGGCTATTTCTGAAAAAGACTATCATCCTTCAAGGATATTCCTAAAAAGGACTGTCATCCTTCAAGTATATTCCTGAAAAGGACTAACATACTTCAAGGATATTCCTGAAAAGGCCTATCGTCCTTCAAGGATATTCCTGAAAAAGACTATCATCCTTCAAGGATATTCCCAAAAAGGACTGTTATCCTTCAAGTATATTCCTGAAAAGGACTAACATACTTCAAGGATATTCCTGAAAAGGACTATCGTCCTTCAAGGATATTCCTGAAAAGCACTATCATCCTTCAAGGATATTCCTAAAAAGGACTGTCATCCTTCAAGGATATTCCCGAAAAGGACTATCATACTTCAAGGATATTCCTGAAAAGGACTATCCTCCTTCAAGGATATTCCTGAAAAGGACTTTCGTCTTTCAAGGATATTCCTGAAAAGGACTAATCCTTCAAGGATATTCCTGAAAAGGACTATCGTCCTTCTAACGTAGTCTTGAAACGGTCTATCGTCCTTCAAGGATATTCTTGAAAAGGACTATCATACTTCAAGGATATTCCTGAAAAGGACTATCGTCCTTCAAGAATATTCCTGAAAAGGACTAGCCTCCTTTATGGATATTCTTAAAAAGGACTATCGTCCTTCAAGGATATTGCTGAAAAAGACTATTGTCCTTCAAGGATATTCCTGAAAAGGACTATCATACTTCAAGGATATTCCTGAAAAGGACTATCATCCTTCAAGGATATTCCTGAAAAGGACTATCGTCTTACAAGGATATTCCTGAAAAGGACTATCATCATTCAAGGATATTGCTGAAAAAGACTATTGTCCTTCAATCGTAGTCCTAAAAAAGGACTATTATCCTTCATATATTCCTGACAAGGACTTTCGTCCTTCAAGGATATTCCTGAAAAGAACTAGCATCCTTCAAACGTAGTCCTGAAAAGGTCTATAATCCTTCAAGGATATTCCTGAAAAGTACTATCGTCTTTCAAGGATATTCCTGAAAAGGACTCTCATCTTACAAGGCTATTCCTAAAAAGTCGTCTTTCAAAAATATTCCTGAAAAGGACTATCTTCCTTAAAGGATATTGCTGAATAGGACTATTGTCCTTTAAGGATATTCCTGAAAAGGACTGTCATCCTTCAAGTATATTCCTGAAAAGGACTAACATACTTCAAGGATATTCCTGAAAAGGCCTATCGTCCTTCAAGGATATTCCTGAAAAAGACTATCATCCTTCAAGGATATTCCCAAAAAGGACTGTTATCCTTCAAGTATATTCCTGAAAAGGACTAACATACTTCAAGGATATTCCTGAAAAGGCCTATCGTCCTTCAAGGATATTCCTGAAAAAGACTATCATCCTTCAAGGATATTCCTAAAAAGGACTGTCATCCTTTAAGTATATTCCTGAAAAGGACTTACATACTTCAAGGATATTCCTGAAAAGGACTATCGTCCTTCAAGGATATTCCTGATAAGGACTATCGTTCTTCAAGGATATTACTGAAAAGGACTATCATCTTTCAAGGATATTGCTGAAAAAGACTATTGTCCTTCAAACGTAGTCCCAAAAAAGGACTATTATCCTTCAAATATATTCCTGACAAGGACTTTCGTCCTTCAAGTATATTCCTGAAAAGAACCAGCATCCTTCAAACGTAGTCCTGAAAAGGACTATAATCCTTCAAGGATATTCCTGAAAAGTACTATCGTCCTTCAAGGATATTCCTCAGAAGGACTATTGTCCTTCAAATGTAGTCCTGAAACGACTATCATCGTTCAAGGATATTGCTGAAAAGGACTAGCATCCTTCAAGGATATTTCTAAATAGGACTATCGTTCTTCTAACGTAGTCCTGTAAAGGACTATCATCCTTCGAGGATACTTAAATATTGGTCGGCCCCTCAAAATGTTGCACTGATGTTACGAGAAATACTAAAGGTCCTCTGTCTCTAACTTGCCCATCTGCTACTTTCTAATATAAATAACAATACTGTTAATAGTAATTAAGGGTATATTTATTAAAACCAGCATTTAAGTGACAAATTTTTTATTTAATACTTTCCCACAATACAAATCAAGTCTTTCGTCTCGCAGCTTAATTCACAAATGTTAAGACTTACTTTTACCCTAAGCTCTACAATACCAACCATACATTTTTGTGGGTTACGTATAGCAGACTACTTGTGTTATATATGCGAAGGTATATACAAAGGTATATATACGTTAGCAAGGATCGCGGATGATCCAAGATGTGATGGTAAATGTAAAAATATTTGAAGCTGTTTCAAACATATACAAAATTAATATCCAAAACAATAAAGCCTTATCGCATAGATAAGAACATACAGTGTAAAATAAAACACATAGGAATATCATCGTACATTCTACTATCGTCCTTCAAAGGTATTCCTAAATAAAACTATCGTCCTTCAAACGTAGTCATGAAAAGGACTATCATCCTTCAAGGATAAACCTGAAAAGGACTATCGTCCTTCAAACGTAGTCCTGAACAGGACTGTCATCCTTCAAGGATATTCTTGAAAAGGACTAGCATCCTTCAAGGATATTCCTAAAAAGAACTATCGTCCTTCACACGTAGTCCTGAAAAGGATTGTCATCCTTCAAGGATATTCCTGAAAAGGACTAGCATCCTTCAAGGATATTCCTGAAAAGGACCTACATCCTTCAAGGATATTACTGAAAAGAACAAGCGTCCTTCAAGGATATTCCTGAAAAGGACTATCATCCTTCACACGTAGTCCTGAAAAGGATTGTCATCCTTCAAGGATATTCCAGAAAAGGACTAGCATCCTTCAAGGATATTCCTAAAAAGAACTATCGTCCTTCACACGTAGTCCTGAAAAGGATTGTCATCCTTCAATGATATTCCTGAAAAGGACTAGCATCCTTCAAGGATATTCCTAAAAAGAACTATCGTCCTTCACACGTAGTCCTGAAAAGGATTGTCATCCTTCAAGGATATTCCTGAAAAGGACTAGCATCCTTCAAGGATATTCCTGAAAAGGACTATCATCCTTCACACGTAGTCCTGAAAAGGATTGTCATCCTTCAAGGATATTCCAGAAAAGGACTAGCATCCTTCAAGAATATTCCTGAAAAGGACCTACATCCTTCAAGGATATTACTGAAAAGAACAAGCGTCCTTCAAGGATATTCCTAAAAAGGACTGTCGTCCTTTAAGGATATTCCTGAAAAGGACTTTCATCTGAAAGGGATATTCCTGAAAAGGACTCTCATCTTACAAGGCTATTCCTGAAAAGTCGTCCTTCAAACATATTCCTGAAAAGGACTATCGTCCTTCAAGGATATTCCTGAAAAGGACTTTCATCTGAAAGGGATATTCCTGAAAAGGACTCTCATCTTACAAGGCTATTCCTGAAAAGTCGTCCTTCAAACATATTCCTGAAAAGGACTATCGTCCTTCAAGGATATTCCTGAAAAGGACTCTCATTTTACAAGGCTATTCCTGAAAAGTCGTCTTTCAGAAATATTCCTGAAAAGGACTATCGTCCTTAAAGGATATTCCTGAATAGGACTTTTATCCTTCAAGGATATTGCTGAATAGGGCTATCGTCCCTTAAGGATATTCCTGAAAAGGACTTTTATCCTTCAAGGATATTGCTGAAAAGGAATATCGTCCTTCAAGGATATTCATGAAAAGGACTATCGTCCTTCAACAATAGTCCTGAAAAGGACTATCATCCTTCAAGGATATTCCTAAAAAGGAATATCATCCTTCAAGGATATCCCTATCCCTTCACACGTAGTCCTGAAAAGGATTATCATCCTTCAATGAAATTCCTGAAAAGGACTAGCATCCTTCAAGGATATTCCTGAAATGGACTTACATCCTTCAAGGATATTCTTGAAAAGGACTAGCATCCTTCAAGGATATTCCTAAAAAGGACTATCATCCTTCAAGGATATCCCTATCCCTTCACACGTAGTCCTGAAAAGGATTATCATCCTTCAATGAAATTCCTGAAAAGGACTAGCATCCTTCAAGGATATTCCTGAAATGGACTTACATCCTTCAAGGATATTCTTGAAAAGGACTAGCATCCTTCAAGGATATTCCTAAAAAGGACTATCATCCTTCACACGTAGTCCTGAAAAGGATTGTCATCCTTCAAGGATATTCCTGAAAAGGACTAGCATCCTTCAAGAATATTCCTGAAAAGGACCTACATCCTTCAAGGATATTACTGAAAAGAACAAGCGTCCTTCAAGGATATTCCTAAAAAGGACTGTCGTCCTTTAAGGATATTCCTGAAAAGGACTTTCATCTGAAAGGGATATTCCTGAAAAGGACTCTCATCTTACAAGGCTTTTCCTGTAAAGTCGTCCTTCAAACATATTCCTGAAAAGGACTATCGTCCTTTAAGGATATTCCTGAAAAGGACTTTCATCTGAAAGGGATATTCCTGAAAAGGACTCTCATCTTACAAGGCTTTTCCTGTAAAGTCGTCCTTCAAACATATTCCTGAAAAGGACTATCGTCCTTCAAGGATATTCCTGAAAAGGACTCTCATTTTACAAGGCTATTCCTGAAAAGTCGTCTTTCAGAAATATTCCTGAAAAGGACTATCGTCCTTAAAGGATATTCCTGAATAGGACTTTTATCCTTCAAGGATATTGCTGAATAGGGCTATCGTCCCTTAAGGATATTCCTGAAAAGGACTTTTATCCTTCAAGGATATTGCTGAAAAGGAATATCGTCCTTCAAGGATATTCATGAAAAGGACTATCGTCCTTCAACAATAGTCCTGAAAAGGACTATCATCCTTCAAGGATATTCCTAAAAAGGAATATCATCCTTCAAGGATATCCCTATCCCTTCACACGTAGTCCTGAAAAGGATTATCATCCTTCAATGAAATTCCTGAAAAGGACTAGCATCCTTCAAGGATATTCCTGAAATGGACTTACATCCTTCAAGGATATTCTTGAAAAGGACTAGCATCCTTCAAGGATATTCCTGAAAAGGACTAGCATCCTTCAAGGATATTCCTGAAAAGGACTAGCATCCTTCAATGGTTTGAACCAGACATCAGGTGTTCCGCTATCGCTGACTTTTGTGGTTGCCTATTCTTTACAGCTGCTATGTGCTCCTTGACCCGTTCCTGGACACTTCTTTTTGTTTGGCCAATGTAAACTTTACCGCAACTGCATTGAATTTTATAAACACCCGGGTTTTGAAAAGGGATAACATCCTTCGCGCTCCGTAATTTGCTTGCTACTTTGAATACTGGTTTGAAAACGGTGTCAATCGAATACTGTTTTAAGATTGCACCTATTTTGTCCGTTATTCCTTTCACATATGGTAGAAATGCCGGTTGTCTGCGTACAATTGGATGTTTATCCCTCTTTGGTTTCACCGTGAGACCTGTCGTTTTGTAACCATTTTTCTTCAGCACCTCCTGGATGTGAGCCAGTTCTCCGCTTAAATGGTCAGGGTCACACAGATCATATGCCGGGTTTTCAAAACCCGGGTGTTTATAAAATTCAATGCAGTTGCGGTAAAGTTTACATTGGCCAAACAAAAAGAAGTGTCCAGGAACGGGTCAAGGAGCACATAGCAGCTGTAAAGAATAGGCAACCACAAAAGTCAGCGATAGCGGAACACCTGATGTCTGGTTCAAACCATTGGATTGAATTACATCAGCCTCAAATCATCTCCACGGAACAACATTATTATCCCAGAGTTGTTCGTGAGGCTATTGAAATTAAAAAACATCCCAATAATTTCAATCGTGAGGATGGTTTTAGGCTGTCAGAAACATGGGAACCAGTAATCATGGGATTATATTCGCGTGGCGTAACTGCGGATGTGTCTTCGGATAGTGTGAGTGTAGTGTGTCGTGCTATGAATTAACAAAAATTCCAATTGTGAGGGTAGACAGACATTTTAGCTGTGACGGACTTCCCGCTAGTCTAGCTTGCTAGCTAGTCTTCCCGCGACCACGGCCTATGCAACTGGGTCGAAACGTCGGGCAAAATAAAGGTAATCACATATCTTTGTAAATTTATCGTGTTTTGACCCGGTCTCAGATAATTAATAAAATGAGTATAAAACGCGAGTGTTTAAAAATAACTATTGCAAACCGATACGGGCAGGAAAGTGCAAATAAAATACGCCATCTTGAGAAGCTTCGGAAGAAGCGGATTTTTCTGGAAACGTCATTGTCGTTTTTAGTGAAGTGTCGTGAGAACAATGTTATACCTGCGTGTGTACGTGTTAAAAGTCGTAGGGACATTGCCTATTCCGAACGCATTCTCAATAACGCGAGTGTCAGACTACTACACACACTTATACGGAATCATAGACGAGAACTTTTCCAGGTACAGAATAAACTGTATAGACTTCATTTGGAATTTAGTGAATTGTTTTCGCGTCAGGATTTTGAACTAGTGGATCGCATTACCTACCTTCAAGCTGATCGAAAGTTTGAACTAATGACGGTTACACATGCACGAAAATTTGAGAGATTGATTTCGAGACTGAGACTTAATGATGGTAGCAATGAATCTCAAACAAATGAAGTAGACACGGTGATTAATCTCTCAAATATCGCGATGGATGACACAACTATACGGGTCTTGTCAAAAGGTATGAATTTTGCATTGACACCGAAACATGCACCAGTTGAAAAGATCATCTGTGGAGTGGAGGAGGCCCTCATTCGTAACAAGGTGCCGAAATGCCATTCCGAAACTGTGCGTCAAGATGTGGCGGTGTTGTTGCGGAAGTCAAGAATGCCTGCGAGTAATATCACCTCGGCTGAGTGGTTGGCTTTAAGAGCACTTAGGAACAATGATGACGTGCTGGTACTAAAGGCTGACAAAGGCAACGCCACAGTAGTGATGAACACCGCGGACTATGACACGAAAATCAAAAGTCTCCTCGCAGATGAAACCGTGTATAAACCGGTGAACTACAATCCAACGGCAAGAGTTTATCGCCGTATTCGTACACTGATCAAGGACCAGGAGGATCTTTTCACTGAAGACGAGTATGGGCAACTGCATAGGGCGAGAGTGGTACATCCACCGAAACTTTATGGCTTGCCGAAAATACATAAAGCTAACGTGCCTTTGCGACCGATTGTCAGCCAAATTGGATCACCCACGTACGACCTGGCAAAGCACGTGTCAAAAGTATTGCAGCAACTGGTGGGCCAGACGTCGTCCTTTGTGAAAGATTCACGTCACTTTGTTGGAATGATAAGGAACACACGACTGGAACCAGGTGAGGTATTGGTGAGTTTCGATGTCGAGTCGTTGTTTACCAATGTTCCAGTAGACGAGTGTTTGGCAGTCATAAAAGACAAGTTTAGGCAGAAAGACGTATCAGATAGATACATCACGTTGTTAGAGCACTGCTTGAAGGGAAGCTACTTTTTGTACCAAGGCCAGTATTTCCTTCAGATCGATGGTGTGGCAATGGGCAGCCCTGTGGCGCCGGTACTTGCCAATATCTGGATGGAACATTTTGAAGAAAGGGCTTTAAATGGTGGACCTTCAAGTATTAGACTTTGGAAGAGATACGTGGATGACATCTTTTGTATCATTGGAGGAGGTGAAAATAGTGCGAGAGAATATGCCAGTTACCTAAACTCCATCCATCCAAAAGTCAAGTTCACCGTTGAGGTTGAAGAGGATCGAACGTTAGCCTTTTTAGACGTAAAAGTAATGGTCAGATCGGATGGAACCTTGGCGCATTCTGTACACAGGAAACCTACACACACGGATAGATACCTGCACGCCACGTCACATCACCACCCACGTCATACGCAGTCTGTTGTGAGGACTTTGGTAAACCGGGCATATGATCTGTGTGACCCTGACCATTTAAGCGGAGAACTGGCTCACATCCAGGAGGTGCTGAAGAAAAATGGTTACAAAACGACAGGTCTCACGGTGAAACCAAAGAGGGATAAACATCCAATTGTACGCAGACAACCGGCATTTCTACCATATGTGAAAGGAATAACGGACAAAATAGGTGCAATCTTAAAACAGTATTCGATTGACACCGTTTTCAAACCAGTATTCAAAGTAGCAAGCAAATTACGGAGCGCGAAGGATGTTATCCCTTTTCAAAACCCGGGTGTTTATAAAATTCAATGCAGTTGCGGTAAAGTTTACATTGGCCAAACAAAAAGAAGTGTCCAGGAACGGGTCAAGGAGCACACAGCAGCTGTAAAGAATAGGCAACCACAAAAGTCAGCGATAGCGGAACACCTGATGTCTGGTTCAAACCATTGGATTGAATTACATCAGCCTCAAATCATCTCCACGGAACAACATTATTATCCCAGAGTTGTTCGTGAGGCTATTGAAATTAAAAAACATCCCAATAATTTCAATCGTGAGGATGGTTTTAGGCTGTCAGAAACATGGGAACCAGTAATCATGGGATTATATTCGCGTGGCGTAACTGCGGATGTGTCTTCGGATAGTGTGAGTGTAGTGTGTCGTGCTATGAATTAACAAAAATTCCAATTGTGAGGGTAGACAGACATTTTAGCTGTGACGGACTTCCCGCTAGTCTAGCTTGCTAGCTAGTCTTCCCGCGACCACGGCCTATGCAACTGGGTCGAAACGTCGGGCAAAATAAAGGTAATCACATATCTTTGTAAATTTATCGTGTTTTGACCCGGTCTCAGATAATTAATAAAATGAGTATAAAACGCGAGTGTTTAAAAATAACTAAAGACAATTCATTTCGAACATACCTAACTTTACCAAAATATAAATGGTCTGATATGATCAAACAGACAATTTGCCAAAATTCTAAATTTAGACGTACATGGATTTTGAAAAAAGTAAAATACAGAACGATTATATTAAACTGAAAGGTCATCGTTGTCAGTGTACAGCTCAGATAGACATATCAACCTTAAAAAAACCGTAAAAATACATACATTACTATGTACGATTAAATAAATATATAAATAAAAATATTCGCAAATTAAATCAGAAGCTAAAATAGAAGAATTATTTGATACGAATCCACTAATATCGCTTATGATAATGGCTAAAACTTCAGAATATGGAAACGCTATTCGAGAAATTTTTGCATATACATATTTTATTTACACATAACATAGTCACCCTACAGAATTTTCTCCTATATAAATAATCAAAATCATTTTCCTCTTAAAGTATGATATTTAGAGGCATGTAAATATTGCACGGATTTAGTAAAAAAATAGTAAAAATAGTCATCCTTATGTACGCTAGTGTAGATGGCTTAGTTTAGTCAATATCGTCGAAAGTTTAGGGCTCTCAGTTTGTACGTCAGATGAAAATTCAAATTTCATTTTCTCCTAAACTATTCGCTTTTGTATCGTTATTTCTTCATTACTAATTCATTGAGCCATGGAGCTTCAAGATAATATAAGTTACATTAGTCTTTTTGTATAGAAATGTTCATTTTTTGATGATTCCAAAAGTCGGCGAGCTCTGAACTGAGGGCCATAGCAAAATCGCCCTAAACCTATATTTAACGCATTTTTGAGATTTGAGTTTTTCTTAATTTATTTAAGAAATTCTTTACTAAATCCTCGAATAAACAGCATTATCACAGGATTCGTACTTTCCGAGATCTAGAAAATGCTGGCATCTGGATTGAGGGCCACAGTTTTTTGACAATAACTTTTTTGTTTCAAGTTTAAGAAATTTAAGAATAGATGCTATAGTTTTTACTAATTCTTTACTAAATGTCCTGTGAGTTTCATTTCGATTGTCCAATATTTGAAAAATGGGCCCTCAATCCAGATGCACACGAAAAGGACTATCGTCCTTTAAGGATATTCCTGAAAAGGACTATCGTCCGTCAAGGATATTCCTGAAACGGACTATCATATTTTGTTATTTGTTTGAAGGAGGATATTTCTGAAAAGGACTATCGTCCTTCAAACGTAGTCCTGAAAATGACTATCGTCCTTGAAGGATATTCCTGGAAAGGACTATCATCCTTCAAGGATATTTCTGAAAAGGACTATCATCCTTTAAGGATATTCCTGATAAGGACTATCATCCTTCAAGGATATTCCTGAAAAGGACTATGATTCTTCAAGGTAATTCCTGAAAAAGACTATCATCCTTTAAGGATATTCCTGCAAAGGACTATCGTCCTTCAAACGTAGTCCTTAAAATGACTATCGTCCTTAAACGTAGTCCTGAAAAGGACTATAATCCTTCAAGGATATTCCTGAAAAGGACTATCATCCTTTAAGGATATTCCTGAAAAGGACTATCATCCTTCAAGGATATTCCTGAAAAGGACTATCATCCTTCAAGGATATTCCTGAAACGGACTATCATCCTTCAAACGTAGTCCTGAAAAGGACTATCGTCCGTCAAGGATATTCCTGAAACGGACTATCGTCCTTAAAGGATATTCCTGAAAAGGACTATCATCCTTCAAGGATATTCCCGAAACGGACTATCATATTTTGTTTTTTGTTTGAAGGAGGATATTTCTGAAAAGGACTATCGTCCTTCAAACGTAGTCCTGAAAAGGGCTATCGTCCTTCAAGGATATTCCTGAAAAGGACTATCGTTCTTAAAGGATATTCCTGAAAAGGATTATCGTCCTTCAAACGTTGCACTGAAAAGAACTATATCCTTACAAATATCCTCCTGGAAAGGACTATCTTCTTGAAAGGACTAACCTCCTAAGAACATCCTTCTGAAAAGGAGTATATCCTTACAAACAACCTCCTGAAAAGGACTATCCCCTTAAAAACATCCTTCTGAAAAGGAGTATATCCTTACAAACAACCTCCTGAAAAGGACTATCCGCTTAAAAACATCCTTCTGAAAAGGACTATTCCCTTGAAAACATCCTTCTTAAAAGGACTATCGCCTTAAGAACATCCTTCTGTAAAGGACTATCCCCTTATGAACATTCTTCTGAAAAGGACTATCCCCTGAAGGAAATTCTCTTGAAAAGGAGTATCCTCTTAAGGACATTCTCTTGTAAAATAATCCCCATCATTCCAGTCTATCCCCTTAAGAACATCGTCCTGAAAAGGACTATGCACTTAAGAACATCCTTTCATATCTCAAATATCTTAAGAATACGTTTAATTTAGGTTTGTGACGGTTATACTTTGGCGCTCAGTTCATAACTATCTGACTTAAGGAATCATCAAAAAAAAGAACATTTCTAAAACAAAAGACTAATGTCACTTGTATAATACAATTGAATATAATTCAATTGAAGTTCAATGTCTCGATGAATTAGTAATAAAGAAATAACGGTATAAAAGCGAATAGTTTAAAAGATATTGAAATTTGAATTTTCATGTGACGTATAAACTGAGGCCTTTCCTGTTTTTAACAAGTGGCAGCTAAGCAAGAAAGTGTTAATAAATTTATGAGGCGGTAGGCTAGCAACCTACCAACCTAGTTCCATATCATATCATAACCCCAATTATTAACGCCATGAAGCTGACCAAGCATTTTTTTTTGAATCCGAGGTTTTATGTCGATCATCATCATCAGCATGTCTGCATCCACTGTTGGACATAGGTCTCCACCAAATGTCGCCACTTCTCACTGTCAGTGGCCGTTCGCATCCATTCGATGCCGGCCAACCTGCGCAGGTCGTCTTCTCACCTTGCCGGGAAATATGATATATAAATATGTCTTACTTGAAAGGACTTGAACGGCTTCGAATGACCCATACCTAACATGCCTTCGAAATTTCGGAGATGGGCATTCAAGCCTCTGACTACCCCGCCATAATAAAAAGGGAGTGTGTATACACAAGTCATGAAGCGTATGTTATATGTATGTATGTATGTATGTTTGAAAAGAATTATGAACGTGTGTGTCAATCCATATACATACATAAAATAAAACAAAAGCAACTTCAATCCACACATAATATATTCATTACACTTATATTAAAAGTTACAAACGACGGTAGTTTAAAACCATAAAACGGTTGCGATGACAATCAGTAATGGCGTCGTTTTCAAAATGGCTGCCATGCTTCGAGCGATGGGTGAGCATTCTCGTACAAGCCAATCGTAGTCTTCAGTAAGGTTTCTTTCTTGTAATATAGGTCCTAATGTCGCTAATACTCTCGCGTGATAGTCGTTCAGGTATGTAATCTGAAAATTAACATGCATATTAATAACAAGCAATAACAAATTTGCCAAGTTTTCATTACATGAAACATAGATGGCACTGTAATTATAATTTGATTTTTATATCATATTCTTCGCTCCTATTAGTAGCAGGGTGATGTCGTATAGCCTAAAACCTTCCTCAATAAATGGTCTATCTAACATAAAAAAGAATTTCAAACAAACAACCAAAATCTTCAGCTTTATAATATTGGTATAGATTAAAAACAAAAAAATAATAAACGCGTTCACGGCCATTAACCCTTGCGTTGTGGTCAAAGGTTCAGGTGTCCATCTCCGCAATTGCGAAGGTAGTAATTCTATGGCCACCTCGAACCCACGTGTTGACCAATTAATTTTATTTTTTATAAGAGACACTATTACAGCTATGGAAATCTTTTTGGTAAATATATTTAAGACTTGTGTTAAGGTTACTAATCAAGATATATTAAAGGAAGATAAATACATACATAACGTATTTATAATCAATGGCCGAATCAGACTAAAAAGCAGAAGAAAAGCTTTGTTCATCTAAGCAATTTTTTTTTTTTGGCAATTTTTTTTTTTTGGCAATGAGTGCATCTAAGCTATATGTGCAAAGATAATAATGTTTCTTTATAATTTGTTTTTGTGACTGGCACTGAGCAAAATTCCTGAAAGCCGGAGTTTCTTGTTGGTTTTTCTCCGAGCCAGGGCTTCCGAACCAAAGGTAAAATTACAATGCTAAGAGACAACCAGTGTCAGGCAAATGTTTTGACATGCAATGAATGTACTGTACTTGTACTTATGTTGAATAAAAACATTTGACTTTGACCTAAGTCTATCTCTACCGGGAAAAGGGAGTGGAGAACTGACCTGACGAGTTCAGGGGCCCAAGTGCTTAATTAAATTTGATACTTTTGCTGTCAAGAAAATTGTTATTTATACTTTTGATAATCTACTAACAACTCCCGATTCCCGGTGGAGCCAGAGTTAAGAACTACGCTTTTCTACTGCTTTCCAGTCTGGTTTTGATTATATATGCTATATATGTATATATTTCTTAAATATACGTTGACTAGTACCATTAACACAAGTCTTAAATGAACTTACCAAGGGGCTAGTTCAATTGGTGTAATAATATCCAAAATATTTTTATTTTTATTACAATTTTGTAAGAAGTGGGCGCTAGATAAGTCAGCAGCCGAAATTTTCTATATAAACGTCTAAACTAGCACAAATTTATGTAATTTTTTGTTCCTATCATACATATACATTAACATCCTGAAACCCTTTTCGTGGTTGGACATAAATTTAAAGCCGCCATGTTGTTTTCATTCATTTCGTTGTAAGATATTGTAATGTAAGCGTTGAGTTGAATAAATAATCTTCTGATTATTAAGAAATCTTATTCAATTTTATTTTATTATTGGCTGCTCAAGATGCCACGTCATGAAGACCACGACCGCTCTGATAAGAGCGTAACGATTGAGATTATTAATCACAATAGTAATGTATGGAAACAAGAGGCCTTACCTCCTCTTCATTCAACAATTCGATATCCATGAATGATATCTGATGAGGAGCCAGAGATATGGTGTAGAACGCCACAGCACCGCGACCATCGAAATCTCCCACTAAGGATGAAGCCTGCAATAAGAAGAATAAAGTAATATATATATAACTAGTGACCCGCTCCGGCTTCGCACGGGTATATTATATAGCCTACTCCACTATTTAATGGATGTTATTATACATATAAACCTTCCTCTTGAATCACTCTATCTATTAAAAAAACCGCATCAAAATCCGTTGCGTAGTTCCAAAGCTTTAAGCATACAAAGGGACATAGGGACAGAGAAAGCGACTTTGTTTTATACTATGTAGTGATAATACATACATGCATACACATCACGCCTAGTTCCTAATAGAGGGATAGGCAAATATCTCGGATCCCTATTTGTCCCACTGACAGACCACTTGCGCTTCATTGACATATATCTTGCTCATACACACTCGGCGGTTATAGGTACTCCTAAATTCACAATTAAAAAAATATATCTATGTAATGTACATAGGATACACTGTACAAAGCGACAGGTAAGATCATGGGCTTCTTATTAGAAGTTCTTAGCTCGGATCCCGGCCTTGGTATTAATAATAATAATAATATATGGACATTATTACACCAATTGAACTAGCCCCTTGGTAAGTACATTTAAGACTTGTGTTAAGGGTACTAGTCAATGTATATTTTTAAGAAATGTATACATATCATATATAGATAAATACATGTATAGCATATATAATCAACGACCAGACTGGAAAGCAGTAGAAAAGCGTTGTTCTTAACTCTGCCTCCACCGGGAATCGAACCCGGGACCTCACGATTAGCGTTCAGGCGTCTAACCGATCGCGCCACGGAGGTCGTCAAATGTCGGTCGGTATTTTTTTAACCTACCAATAAATGAAATTTTAATATGTGTTTTTCATTTACGTACATAATTTACAGTTACCAACGGTGAGAGAAAACATCGTGAGGAAACCTGCCTATCTCTCGAAGCTAATAACCAGTGCCTGTATACGGTGATACTATACGATGTGTATGATTAGGTTGTATGTCTACGTATCATGTTGGCTGCTGTCTATCTCGTGAAACGGCTTTGAATGGCTCATACCTAAGGCTCAAGCCTCTGACTACCCCGCCGCAATGAAAATGCAGTCTGTATACACAAGTCGTGAAGCGTAGGCATGTTATGAACGATAATACTATGTTTAGGGAGTGCTAGTAAATGGCGACATGATTTTTACAAAATTTCATTACGTACACCAGTCGTCTATGGTGCATCAACAAAGTCAGCAGCTCAGTGAAAGTTGAAAATACAAATAATTAGGTATTTTCTGCTAAATATTTAGTCAGTTGTGATGCCGAATTGGCTAAATATGTTTGCTTTGTGATTATATTTGGATCCTCAGAACCGAAGAACAAGGAAGAGAAGAATTGCAGATTTCATTTTTCTTCGGTTGTAGCGGCTGGCGGCGTTGGTGTAACCATGGCGATGGAATAACAAGAAATTCAAACGCCATGGCATTAGTGTTTGTACTTCAGCCGACATAACCTTAGTGGTGAATGGCTTAATAAATAAATATATTACGTACACACTTTTGTCACTTACATAAATATGATCACTTTCCCTTGTCATTCTTATAACTTCTACTAGATCTTCGTGTCTGATGCCGTATTCTCCCACCTCGTAGAATCCAGGCTCTGCAAGGAAAAAATGTTTATAATAATATCATATGTATGTCTATGTTCATTTAGTCCTTGAGATCCCAGGTTCGCTTCCCAGTGGAGGCAGGGTTAAGAACTACGCTTTTCTTCTGCTTTCCAGTCCGGTCATTGATTATACATATATGTATGTATGTGTCTGCATATACGTTAACTATACTAGTCAACTTATACCCTTAACACAAGTCTTATAGGAAATTACCAAGGGCCTAGTTCAATTGGTGTGAGATGGGAATACTTTTATTTTAACTTAGCCTATATTCGTTTCGTGCTAGACTGGAACGTAAAAAGATTGTTAAATATTATAAAGTACTACATCTTACCGTTACTAAAGATCATGCCAGGCTGTATGCCAGGATCATTAGCCCCTAGCCCAGTGCCTATCCCGCTGGGGCCTTCGTGCACGTTGAGAAAGTGGCCCACGCCGTGCCCAGTTCCGTGGGCGTAGTTCAGACCTGCGTTCCATAGGTATCGACGGGCGAATGCGTCTAGGATGTTGCCCTGGAAAGGATAAGAGAGATATCGATAATATTGGGACACTTTTTTTTTTTATTCTTTATTATGCCATTCACCACTACGGTTATGTCGGCTCAAGTACAAACACTGATGCCACGGCGTTTGCACTTGTTATTCAGTCGCCATGGTTACACCAACGCCGCCAGCCGCTACAACCGAAGAAAAAGAACTCGAAGTCCAATTCTTCTCCTCTTCCTTGTTCTTCGATTAGTTCCAGTTGAGGATCCAAATATTTTATATTGGATCCTCAACTGGAACTGGATTAAATATTTGGGATACAAAGCAAACATACTTAGCCAGTTAGGCATCACAATTGACTAAATATTCAGCCGAAAATAATTATTTGTATTTTCAACATTCACTGAGCTGCTGACTTTGTTGACGAACCATAGACGACTTGCCAAATTATTCACTTCTTCTAATCCACTACCAACTTCACACTATTACTGATCTGATATTGAACTGATATTATGCAAAAAGTATTAGTGGACTTGAATGGATGGCAAATCTCTCTTTCTTCACTCACACCCATTTATTCACATTTCATACACCCGCTTTGATCATGTTACGTATTCTTATAGTTATAAAAAACATACATATATACGTAATCCCTGAACACAAAAACTAAAACGTTAAAAAAAATATTGAGTCACATTTAACTTCTTTATGGAGGAATTGATGTAACTATACTATTGTAAAATCATGGAGTAATTAATAAGAGGAGTGGGCCTCACGCAATATTTGTATGCAGACATAACCTTAGTGGTGAATGGCTTATTTAAGAATAATACATAATAATAATTTAGCCATTTTTAAAGCGAAATTTGACACTTGCCAATTTTTGCCAAATTCACATTATTACTGATCTGATATTGTACTGCATTTGTTCTAAACGCATAAATAGATTTAGGCTCCTGTATGTATTGTAGTGTGGGGCGCCCCCCGGCAAGGTGGGAAGACGACCTGCGCAGGTTGGCCGGCATCGAATGGATGCGAACGGCTACTGACAGGGAGAAGTGGCGTCATTTGGGGGAGGCCTATGTCCAACAGTGGATGCATACAGGCTGATAATGATGTATTATTATGTACATATTATTAAGTAATAAACTCACAGTAGACCCTTCTGGAAACACCGAGATACCCATGAGTATCTGTCCCTTTAGCACTCTGGTGAAGGTATTTCTCTGCATGTCAGTCGGAGTGCCCATGTGCCGAGTTCTAGTTATATCAGTAGTGCCATCTCTGGAATAAAAGTGGAAGGTAACGAAACAATAGGTTTATAGACAGACCTATTTATTTATAGATACTTCGCAATTGCGGAGTTAATGATTATAAGGGCACTTTAAACCTACGCGTTGACCAGATAGTATTACCAAATTCTATTACCTGTTCCGAAAAATAGGTGGGTTCCCTTAAGATGTTTTCCGTCACCAAAGTAGGCTGTGCATTTCGCTTATGTATTTACACCAATTTCACTATCCTACTCGTGTCAAGGGTACTAGTTAACGTAAATAGCACATAAATCGGAGGTAGTTTGATAAAGATAATTTAACGATTTATAGCAGAAAATCGCAAACATCTCATCGAATCGATTTTTTATGTTCAGTCATTCACTTAAATTTTAGTTCGTTCGTAAATATGAATAATAAATATATGTCATATCATAGAAATAGATATTGCAGTAGTTGAGTATGTATGTATTAACGGAACTCTCTGATAAACATATGTCTATAAAGCGAAAGTGTTTTGTTACGATAAAACAGATGGGAATCCGCGATGTAAATCTCTGCTTACACCTTTACAGTGAAACGAGCTTGCTGTCTATGTTATAATATATGTAATAATCATATATATATATATAGATATTGACGTTAGGAGTACATATAACCGCCGAGAGTATATGAGAAGATGTATGAATGTCAATGAAGCGAAAATGGTCTGTCAGTGGACAAATGGGGATCCGTGATCTCTGCCTTCCGCTTTACAGGTAATCAGGCGTGATGTGTATGTATGTATGCATGTATGTATGACTGTGCACTAAAAACTTGCGTTAAGGGTACTAGCCAACGTATATTCATAGATATATACTTATTATAGATAGATAAATACACATATAGCATATATAATCAACGACCAGACTGGAAAGCAGAAGAAAAGCGCAGTTCTTAACTCTGCCTCAACCGGGAATCTTTGGGACCTCACGATTAGCGTTCAGGTGTTTAACCGACCGCCACGGAGGTCGTCATACTTATTACTTATGTACTTACAAGTATTGAGCACCAGAATCCACCAATAGCACATCATCAGTCCTGATGACTCTTTGCTCTCCATCCCTGGACGGGGAATAGTGGATGACCGCGGCATTTTCACCGGCGCCGGCTATAGTTTCAAAGGAGGGGCCACGAAAACCGTATTCTTCACTGGAAGAACATTAAAAGCATATTCAGGGTCCCAAGTCCACTATAGGCTATTCGCGTTAAGTAAATAGTGACGTCATGATAATCAGAGGTTAAACTGGCCAATGAGACTTGAGTAAACGAGAAAACAAGTCACATTGACCAATCGCAGACATTCGTTGTCACGTCTCATTGGTCAAATCGTTTGGGTAATGATGACGTCACTATTTTCTTAACGCGAATACACTATAAAGCTAAAGCGCTTTAGTCTCTACCCTGTCAATGTTTCATATACTAACCCTCGTAACTCTTCCAATTTATCTGACACGTCCATTTCAGTGACATTGTAACCAGCGTTCACCTGTTCATGGACCCAGCGCAGGAACCTCACCACGGCTATACCGTCCTTAATGTGGGCGTTTCTGAAACCCTAGAAAGGAAGAGAAATAAAGAATAAGGAACAAGAATAAATAAATAACAGAAGTAGAGAAATATTTTTTCATATACACATACATTTTGTGGAAGGGAAATAGATACCATATCAAAAAAAAAATAATCAAAAATCAAAATCTATTTAATTGTGAAACATGTGTACAAAAGATCTTAATCTAAGTTACAGGGTCTCAACATGGTCTGCCGTCATGCTTCGGCGTACAAATTAATTACTTACATACCTACATACATATATGATGACCTCTTTGGGGTGATTGGTTAACCACCTGAACGCTAATCGAGAGGTCCCAAAGATTCCCGATGGAGGTAGAGTTACGCTTTTCCTCTGCTTTCCAGTCTGGCAGTTTTTATATAGTATAATTATGTATATAATAAGTATATACACATATTATATATGTTAAATATACGCTGACTAGTACCCTTTACACAAGTTTTAATTGAAGTTACCAAAGGGCAAGTTCAATTGGTGTAATAGTGTGCTAAATATTATTATTTACGTGTACAAATAATATAGTGTCTTATAAATAATCTAGTGGGTTTGGTGGAAAAACTGTGCTTATATTACCGTAATAAAATTCCATTCCAAATATCTAATTAGAAAAAGAAACTGAGTGGATTTCTCTTAATTTAATGCACATCAAAAATACTGAAATGTACACCAAAATATACCTAAACGCGCAACAACGGTTAGGTTTGAGTTGGGACTGTTATTTTGGTATACAATTCAGTATTTTTGGTGTGCAATTTAATGTTATTTGATGTTCGTTTAAATACAAGCCTTAGAAAAATCCCACAATTAAACACAAATATTCTTAACATTCTTACATAGTGTGTACCCATCCTCTGGATATTGAATGCTTTAACCAGTAAACGAACCTGGAACCTTTGTATTATAATATAATAATAATATTTAGGACACTATTACACCAATTGAACTAGCCCCCTGTTAAGTACATTTAAGACTTGTGTTAAGGGTACTAGTCAACGTAAATTTAAGAAAAATATACTTATTATATAAAGATAAATACATACATAGCATATATAATTAACAACCAGACTGGAAAGCAGAAGAAAAGCGTAGTTCTTAACTCTGCCTCCACCGGGAATCTTTGGGACCTCACGATTAGCGTTCGGGTGTTCAACCAATCGCGCCACGGAGGTCGTATTACTATATAATATACTTACAGCCAACTCAACTTCATTCTTGACCATCTTCATCAAAGATACAGGTGACAATGTTGATAGAATATTGATGTTGCTATTCTGAAAAATAATAAAAATAACTCTTTTAAAAGATACGCTTTACAGATAAATAACTTGATGCAAGCTTTATAGATAAATACAACGCGTTTACGACCATTAACCTATTTAAGGTTGTCAAAGGTTTAGGTGTCCATCTTTGCAATGGCGACGGCAGTAATCTTATGGCCACCTCGAACCTACGTATGACGGTCATATAGACGCCATATTGAAAAAGGGTGATGTTAGAAGTACCTAGAACCGCCGAGTGTGTATGAGGAAGTGTATGAAACGAAAGTGGTTTTTCAGGATCGGGACAGATGGGGATCCGAGATCTCTGCCTACCGCTTTACAGGTAATCAGGCGTGATGTGTTAGTATGTATGCAATTAATACATTTGCGGAAGATATCGCGAGGTAACCTGCCGATTTCCTGAAGACAATTGCCAATATTTATTTACAAGCGGCATGGTTTACCACCTGTTTCGTTGGATATTGATTTACATACATACAAAGACAAAAAGACAAACGCGTTCACGACCATTTACCCTTGTGGGGTTGTCAGAGGTTAAAGTGTCCATGTACGAAATTGCGAAGATAGTAATTCTATGGCCACCTCGAACCCACGTGTTGAACAGATAGTTAGCACTCAATGTGACAGGTGGTAAGCCATGTCGCCATTTACAAGCACTAACTTTTACCTGTTTGAGGAATAGGTTGGTTTCCTCACGATGTTTTCCCTCACCGTAGTAGTCGACGCATTTCGTATATATGTTTTTATTACGAAAATGTACTTCATACATACATTGTTATCATTGCAAAAAAGATCGGTTAGATCCAGAAAAACTGAACAAATAAGTACGATTAAACAACTGAAAATAAAATTATATAATTTAATTCCGATTTAATTGTATGTATGTTAGCAAGCTGAAGTGGCAGTGGGCCGGCCACGTTTGTCGCAGGACCGACGACCGTTGGAGCTAAACGGTTCTCGAATGGCGACTGCGTTTCAGTAAACATAGTGTAGGACGCCCCCTGCTAGGTGGACCGATGACCTGAAACGGGTCGCTGGTAGTGGTTGGCTGAGGGCCACGAGTGATCGTGTATTGTGGCGTACTCTTGGGGAGACCTACGTTCAGCAGTGGACTGACATAGGCTTATTGATTGATTGATGATGTAATTTTATACATTAGTATTGAATTCCTTTGATGATTGTATACATTAGCATTGAATTGTTTTGATGACGTTACTGATTCTTATTTTTTGTGTAATAATTTTGACACATTTGTTTATTACAAGCGTGTACTCACTCAGTAAACGCCTAATATACGAAAGTACTCACCGTTTCAGCTGCAGTATGGATAGCATGGGAACCATCTTGGGACAACCATATCCTACTGCCAGATGGCAAGGCATACTGAAATAAAAAACACTTATTAATCAGTCGTCTATGGTTTGTCAACAAAGTCAACAGCTCAATGAAAGTTGAAAATACAAATATTTATTTTCGGCAGAATATTTAGTCAATTGTGATGCCAAACTGGCTAAATATGTTCGCTTTGGGATAAGATTTGGATCCTCAACTGGAACGAACCGAAGAACAAGGAAGAAAAGAATTGCAGCTTCAACCCCGTATTTCTTCGGTTGTAGCGGCTGGCGGCATTGGTGTAACTATGGCGACGGAATAACAATGTCAACGGCGTGGCATCAGTGTTTGTACTTGAGCCGACATAACCTTAGTGGTATATAGCATATTAAAGAATTAAAAAAAAAACATTATTAATACACGTCAGAACAACATAACCTTGCCAACAAAAATTACTGAGGTACCCACTAATTGTCCTAACATCTACCATTCATTTTCGGGCGGGTCCATCCCCCAATAGATTCCATTTACACCTCCTTTCGTCGCTTCGTACGACATGCTGGGAAGAACGGCAGCTAGTTTGCATTCTTTTCACGTCCCACCTAGCACGGCATGTATATCACTAAAAGTTTATATCGATAATCAATACCTATCGGCTAGTAAATACCTATATACCTGATATATAGTATGTACCTTCAGAAATGCATTTGTATAATTCCTTTCAATGTGGACATTGTTGTTGGTTTTATTTAGTGGTAGTGATGGCATTTATATGGTAGATTGGTATTATGGTATATCCCCCTACACACTCAAAACAGTAATATTCGACAAAGCCACGTGAACGATACAGTTAATACATATAAAAAAAGACAAACGCGTTCACGACCATTAACCCTTGCGGTGTAGTCAGAGGTTCAGGTGTCCATATCCAATTGCGAAGGTAGTAATTCTATGGCCACCTCGAGCCCACGTGTAGACCAAGTCAGTACTCAATGTGACAGGTGGTAAGCCATGTCGCCATTCACAAGCACTCACTATTACCTGTTCGGGGGTAGTATTCGACACATTGCCAAAAAGTACATAGAAATTAATTATACTTAATTTCCATTGCATGCTCAAGCGGGATTTGAACCCTATACCCACAACACACAGAGTCAAGCCCCAAACAACTGAGCTACGTCGAATTATGTTCAAATATTATTATATAAAAGAACTTACACTGTAATTAGATAGATACTCAAATATCTCTTCATAAGGTCTCACTTCTAAATTATTCACATTTTCTGATAAAAGGTGACTTCTTATATCGTCACTCAAGATACCATTGCCCCAAAACAGAATCACAGTGTTTGTTGTCTGTAAATAATCAAATAAACATACATATAATAATAAAAAGCTTTTATTAACAGCCACAAAAAATACTCAGTCGTCTATGGTTCGTCAACAAAATCAGCAGCTCAGTGAAATTACAAATAATTATTTTCGGCTTAATATTTAGGCCATTGTGATGCCAAATTGGCTAAATATGTTTGCTTTAGGATTATATTTGGATCCTCAACTGGAACGAACCGAAGAACAAGGAAGAGCAGAATCGGAGCTTCGACTTCGTTATTCTTCGGTTGTAGCGGCTAGCGGCATTGGTGTAACCATGGTGATGGAATAACAAGAAGTGCAACCGCCGTGGCATCAGTGTTTGTACTTGAGCCGACATAACCTTAGTGGTGTATGGTTTATTAAAGAATAAAAAAACCAAAACATACTCAATACGAAACGTTTCCAATTAAAACTTACAAACTAGGGAAATAACTTGTGTAATAATGTAAGAGTAAGCATGCAAGCAAGGGAGTTATCACGTTTATTTTTAAACAAAGTATTGTCTTTGCTACCCGTCTTTTCGGCCATTTTGCAATATTTTTGAACACGGGTTAGCGTTATGTTTTTCTAGTAAAATGAATAAATCGTGAATCTCATAAAATATAAAAAAATATAAACGTTGCTCTCCAATGGTTCCGACATAAGACCAGCGTTGCGTTTGCAATCAAACGCAACATACCCAGCTGAGTTGGTACCCTTTTGCTGCGACAATAACATGCACAAGTTTTATGCCCTACTTTGTAAGTTTTGTATTGTGTATGTCTTTTGTGGCTGTAAATCAACGCTTTTATTATTATTAATTAAAAATAGTATGTAATAGCACCTACTTACCACATCAGCGCGTAAGATTAAATAAGAGAAGAATACTGGGTTATACGGTATGTCTGAACCCCGAATGTTCAATGTGTCTGGAAGAAAAACACAGATGTATCATATATTCTGTCATACTTTTACGGTACTGCCTATCATGTGAAAAATGAAAATGAATCTTCCCGGCATGTTATAACTTTTCTTATATATAAACTAGGATATTTAAAAAAATACACCGCCACGTCATACCACGTCTGTCGTAGAACCGACGACCGCTGGAGTAAAGCGGTTCTCGAGTGGAGGCCGACCGATGACCTCAAGAAGGTCGCTGGTAGTGGCTGGATGAGGGCCACGAATGATCGTGTTTTACGGCGTACTTTGGGGAGGTCTACATCCAGCAGTGGACTAGTATAGGCTGATTAATTGATTGATTTAAAAAAAAATGTGACAGTTTGCCTAGTGTTCTAGGCTAATGCTATTTGCGAAATCGTAGTACAATAACACTTCAGTAACAGTGTAAAGTTGTTAATGTAATAGCAAAAGTGTCAAATTTCGCCATTCTTAAGGCGAAAATTGACACTTGCCAATCCTCTACCAACCTCATACTATTACTGAAGTGATATTGAAATACGATTGATATTGAACTAAAACGCATCAATAGACTTGAGCGCATGGTATCTTAACATTATTTATGTGTAAAAACTTCGTGAAACAATATAGTCGCGTTAATACACAGGTTTTCCTTCGATCACCAAAGTTAAGCAACGTGGGGTTGGGAAGTATCTGGATGGGATCTAGACAAAAGACAAACGTTCACGACCATTAACCCTTGCGGGGTAGTCAGAGGTTCAGGTTTCCATCTTCACAATTGCGTAGGTAGTAATCCTATGGCCACCTAGAACCCACGTGTTAACCAGATAGTTAGCACTCAATGTGACAGGTGGTAAGCCATGTCGCCATTTACAAGTACTAACTATTACCTGTTCGGGGAACAGGTAGGTTTCCTCACGATTTTTCCCTCACCTTAATATTCTTATTAGTATGGGATCTAGATTGGCCATGTGTCCATAATACTTACAAGCAACTTCATCCAGCGCAGTAAGAACTAGAGCTGAGGCCTCCGATTGGCGTATTTGAGCCAACAATTCCGATATTTTCTCACTGGCAACCCTGCCTGCAAAAGAATATATTAGAAAGAAACCTTATTCACTACATTGACATGTAAAAAAACACATGGACATTGATTATGTAAAAAAAACCATTGATGCAGTGAAAAGGTGCTGCCTCAGTATAGTTAGGCTGCATCACTGGTCCTCCGGCAGCACCCGATTCGGAAACTGTCACAAGCTGCATATAATAAATAACAAACATACACAAAATAATTTATTTATAATATACAAATACAGATATAATACTTACTCATACATAAAATTGATACACTATAGTTTTAAGAGATTCGCGATTTATACTCATGATTATTAATAATTAGATAACGGGACTTATCGCGTAAGTTTATATATAATATATAGCCGAAACGTCGGGTTAATAAAGGTAATTTTATTATATATAAACTTACGCGATAAGTCCCGTTAATTATTAATCATGATTCACGATAATTCATAATCATACTTCGGGGAACATAAACAAGATATACATACATATATAGTACGCTATTATTACGGTACGGTTTTTGCAAATAATATAGGCATTTTGCGAAAACGCGGATAATTAAACAATGGTGGATTATATTTTGAATCACACTGAAAAATGTTTGGTTTTTCGCAAAAACACGAGTTGGTTTAGCAGATCGGACTTCTTTATGTTACCTATCAACAGAAATCTGAGTAGGTTAGTATATAACAAATATCGATACTATAAATATTTAGAGAAACATGTAAGCGTAAATTTTTATTAAAGTTGTATTGTGTCCCGTGCGTGTATGGGGCATAAAAGAATGCTAACTAGCTGCCGTTCTTCCCGGCATGTCGAAGGAAGAGACTAAGCTACTAGGGGGAATGGAATCTTTTGGTTTATGGGTTAGCAATCTGTACACAATATTCTTTTTGACATAACATTTAAAATGTGCTAAAAGGTAGTCTAGGAGATATTATGATCTACAAGATTCTATCCAGTCGTCTATGGTGCGTCAACAAAGTCAGCAGCTCAGTGAGAGTTGAAATAATAAAACAAACAAATAATTCAAAAATATACATACACAAATAATTCGGCTGAATATTTAGTCAATTGTGATGCCAAACTGGCTAAATATGTTCGCATTGGGATAAGATTTGGATCCTCAACTGGAACGAACCGAAGAACAAGGAAGAGAAAAATTGGAGCTTCGGTTTCGTTTTTCTTTGGTTGTAGCGGCTGGCGGCGTTGGTGTAACCATGGCGATGGAATAACAAGAAGTTCAAACGCCGTGGCATCAGTGTTTGTACTTCAGCCGACATAACCTTAGTGGTGAATGGCATAATAAAGAATTAAAAAAAAAGATTCTGTCTACTCCGAAAGGGATTAAAGGACGTGAATGTAAGTTCTTACCAGTATAGTTTATAGATAGTGCCAGTAGTGGTTCGTTCGGTCTAGCAGGGGCCGGGTCATTGATATTCGCACGAGCTATGTCGACTAGATTATCGGGTGTAGCTTGCAACGTTATGTTTGCTGATGATAATATTGCCTGGAAAAAACAATAAAGGTTAATTCGCCGTAGCTCAGTTGTTTGGGGCTTGGCTCTGTATCAGTGGGTACAGGGTTCAAATCCCGCTTGAGCATGTACCAATGGAAATGAATTTTAATGAATTTCTATGTACATTTCTGTAATAATAATACATTAGCGAAATGTACCGAATGCTATGGTGAGGGAAAACATTGTGAGGAAACCTACCTGTTCCTTGGACTTGAAATAGTTAGTGCTTGTAATTGGCGAAATGGCTGACCACCCGTCACATTGAGTACTGACTATCTGGTCAACACGTGGGTTCGAGGTGGCCATAGAATTACTTCTTTCGCAATAACGGAGATGGAAACCTGAACCTCTGACCCCGCAAGGGTTAGGTCGTGATCGCGTTTTTTTTTTTTGTAGGTACGTCTTATGAAAACCCCTTAGTAACCACCCTTCCACTTTACCCACACATCAATCAATCAACCCAACAATCTACTATCATGCAATCGCGTGTAAAACTGAATGACCTTTTCAATTCTAGTTACTACATCTTCTTCGAACTGCCATGTAACATACATACATACGCTTCACAACTTGTGTCTACACACTCCTCTTTGTTATTATGGTGGGGTAGTACGAGGCTTGAATGCCCATCTCCGAAATTTCGAAGGCATGTTAGGTATGGGTCATTCGAAGCCCGCGTATCACTAGACAGCACCCAACGTGATAGGTAGTGAACCGTATCGCCGTATATAGGCACTGACTATTAACTATCCTGAGGGATAGGCAGGTTTCCTCACGATGTTTTCCCTCACGGTTACTGCCATGTTAATGCTAATATAAGTACTGACCTGTAAGCTGAGCCAGGAAGTTCTGGTGTATGTGGTGGGATCAATACCAACCACTGAACCAGGGTTCAAATTCTGGGTCAACCATGTCGATATTGAAGCGTTATCTGGAAAGTAACAAACAGTATGAATAAATAAAAATTATTGCTGACATTTATGTGGTATAAAGGAATATATGTGAGTGAAGTGAAAGGCCGGTTACTTAGGGGCTGTCCCAATAAAAAAAGAACAGTCAGATAGACGCCGTATTGAAAAAGGGTGACGTTAGAACATGGAGTAATTAATAAGAGAAGTGGGCCTTACGCAATATTTGTATGGAAACCTCGTACGCGGGGTGAAACGAGGTTCGCGGGATATTACAACCAATTAAAACACGACATTTTGTGAGACAAAACATAGGTATTTTCTTTCTACTACACATTTTTAGACTCCGCACCAATTAAAACACGCCATTTTTAGACTCCGCACCGCGTAACGGGGACCGCGCCTTTCGCCGGGTCCTCTTTATATTTGGTTCGTGCGTTAGAAGTACCTATAACCGCCGAGTGTGTATGAAAAGATGTCTCAGAGACGCGATAATATCTCATAGGTCACTTTTTAGCAAGGTTATGACATAATATGGAACATTGGTGACAGGTTGCAATTACATCGCCAATGTTTTTTCAACTTCAGCCTCAGCAGCAAGCAGCATTTATACACTATATTTACGTATCAAACTATCACAATATACATATATACCTACCTGTTCGCATGAGTTCCCAGTACCTAGTATCCACTTGCATAAAGAACTGGGTATAATATCTTCCATCTGTCCATACTAAGGCATCAGTTTGGGTAACTACTGCTGTGCCAGCCGATCCTGACATGCCAGAAATCCATTCTCTTCTGGCATCAGAGGGTGCTATGTATTGCGACTGAAACGGAATGGGTTTACGTATTATTTACATACTAGTGACCCGCTCCGGCTTCGCACGGGTATAAAATATATAGCCTACTCCACTATTTAATGGATGTTATTATGCATTTAAACCTTCCTCTTGAATAACTCTATCTATTAAAAAAAAACCGCATCGAAATCCGTTGCGTAGTTTCAAAGATTTAAGCATACAAAGGCATAGGGACAAAGAAAGCGACTTCGTTTTATATTATGTAGTGATTTACAACATGATAACATACTTTACAGGCAAATACCTAATGCGAATGCCATATCATAAATTATGAGTTTGATAATTTTAAATTAATTGAATAATTTTATTACGGCTTTGGTGAACTTATTCAACCCACATGAAAAGACATCGACGGTAGTCGAGACAGCATTAAAAGCTTTTATATATTGAAAAACAATATGAGGAGATGTATGGATATTCATGATTAATAACTAACGGGACTTATCGCGTAAGTTTTTATATAATAAAATTTACTTTATTAACCCGACGTTTCGGCATATTATTCGGTTTTTATTATATAAAAACTTACGCGATAAGTCCCGTTAGTTATTAATCATGAGTATAAATCGCGAATTTCTTAAAACTATGTATGGATATTGAAGCAAAAGTGGTTTGTTAGGATCGGGACAGGGGATTCGCGTTCTCTGCCTACCCCTCTACAGGGAATCAGGCGTGATGTGTATGTATGTATGAATTTAATTATTCTTACGTTATGTGCATCCGCAGTAGGTATGACATAGGCGTCGATTCCGTTAGAACTTAGTACACTTCTTACAGCATTTAGGCGATCTAAGCTATCTGTTCTTGTTGCTTTTGTTGTTGGTAATACTGAAACACAAATTGAAAGAAACTTATAAAGAAACACGAAAAATTTACACAAAGAAATAAAATATGTATAAAAGAATGAGGTTCATCAGGGAAGTTTATCTATGAACTGCTGAGTGATTCTGAGTGAATCGTATGCTATTATAGGACGTTAAAAGAATACTAACTAGCTGCCGTTCTTCCTAGCATGTCGTAGGAGGCGGCTAAGGGACTAGTCCAAATGGGTTCTATTGGGTGATAGGCTAGCAACCTGTCACCAATGTTCCATTATGACATCACAACCCCGTCTACCCCGAAAGGGATTAGAGGACGTGAATATATATTTTGCTGAGTGATTGACGTGTTAACCAGATAGAAGAACTTACCCGATATAGGACTATTTGGTTCGGCATAGTCATAACTTGCACTTCTTGGTATATGCCCATATACTTGTCCATGGAATAAACTGTAAAAGAGAAAAATACTTATTATGTATAACAGGATAGGTTATAGTCAGTGCCTATATACGGCGATACGGTTCACTACCTATCACGTTCGGTGCTGTCTATCTAGTGATAGTGGGCTTCGAATGACCCATACCTAACATGCCTTCGAAATTTCGGAGATGGGCACTCAAGCCTCTGACTACCCCACCATAATAAAAAAGGGAGTGTGTATACACAACTCGTGAAGCGTATGTGTATGTGTGCATAAAAATACTTATTTCGAAATAAAATATTACATATATCAGACAAATTATATTTCATATTAACATTTCATTACAATATTTGCTGTGGCAATATCAAAATTCGTTGTTCTCTGTATGCGTGGGGTTGCGGTTAGGCGCCAAGATCTATGTGCCACATCACTGTCGTTGTGGGAAGTGGGTGGATCAGTTGGGATACCACGGGCTATCGTGCCAGAAGAGCGCCGGGCGCCTCCCTCGGCATGCTGGGTTGAATGATGTCATCCGCCGGGCTCTTGCTACCATCAGCGTTCCAGCGGTTCTGGAGCCGGTGGGCATCCTCAGGGATGATGGCAAGAGGCCTGATGGGATGACATTGGTTCCTTGGAAGGATGGGAGGGCGTTGGTTTGGGATGCCACCTGCGTCGATACTCTGGCGCCTTCTCATCTTTCCGGTTCAGCTACGAGGGCGGGTGACGCGGCTTCGGGTGCGGAGGCGTTGAAGCAGCGAAAGTACAGCGGTGTTACTACTGAGTATCACTTTGTACCTTTTGCTGTGGAGACCCTGGGCCCGTGGGGTCCGAGCACGAAGTCTTTTGTAAAGGAGGTCGCTTCCCGCTTGGTGGAGGCCAGCGGGGACTCAAGGGCAGGTGCGTATTTCGCCCAGCGCATCAGCATAGCTGTGCAACGGGGAAATGCCACCAGCCTTCTTGGGACACTTCCTGCCACTGCCAGTGATTTGGCAGATATATTTTATTTGTAAATATATTTAGCTTTAAGATTTTATTTTATATTTATCAGTTTATTTTCAACTTTATTTATCTAGATATTATTTTGATTTATTACCTCTTGTAAATATTGTTTAATAATTTAATAAACTCTATTGTATTAACAAAAAAAAAAAAGCGTTATTAGTATATTATTATGTGAAATATCAAACAAATATTTGTTGCAGTAAGACTACATACTACAATTTACTACCTACTAATTTATTCACGCTTCTACATCCCCAACGGGATAGGCAGTGACTATCGATCGCTAACTGAAACGGGTGACATATCTCTCTTTGTTCATTTAAACTTATCAACGAAAAGAGCATGTACGAAAGACTACAGTTAGAGACCGACTAGTCCACTACGCGGTCGGAGACTACCTTGCCGATGCTCAGGGTTGGCAATGAGTGCATCTAAGCTATATGTGCAAAGATAATTATGTTTCTGTATAATTTGTTTTTGTAACTGGCACTGGGTAAAAATCCTGAAAGCCGGAGTTTCTTGTAGGTTCTTCTCAGAGCCAGGGCTTCCGAACCAACGGTAGAACTTCAATGCTAAGAGACAACCAGTGTCAGGCAAATGTTTTGACTTTCAATTAATGTACTGTACTTGTACTTATGTCGAATAAAAACATTTGACTTTGACTTTTCTTCACACAGAGCCTCCAAAAATACTCAACTTTTAATATGATTGAGTTTTTGCATTCACAACTGTGTCACCGTTGCTAGGTAGAGGTTGAATGTCCACATTTAACCATATTTTTGTGATGATCTTTGGTTTTACTCGAAAACCATTTTTGTACTTGATAATTAATATACAAGTATACCATAGTTACGACTTTTATATTAGGAGTTTATAAACTTTCAGGTATACAGAACCTCGGTGATACTATAATATCTACTTGGTTACTTTTGTAAATTAACCCCCAATCGCAATCCCTTAGTCGCCTCATATGATAAGCAAGAACGGCTTGTTAGCATTCTTTTATATTACAAGCAGGGGATAAATTCTCTAATATAGTGTATTTACTCACCATAATATAGAACAAAACACTAATTTCATAATCATTTTGAATAAATAACATAGGTCTAACTAAACTATGTTTAGGCGTCAATTCTTATAATCCGTACCGTCGCGTTATTGAGATATGAATATAATATCTATTGATTTGTTTATCCAATGGTATTTGATATATGAAAAAGATTGGGGTTT